>PVIU01003227.1:0-150085 GCA_004026605.1 Ondatra zibethicus | reverse complement strand
AGATAGAGACAGAGACCCACATCCACATCAGAGCAATGGACTGAGCTCCCAAGGTCCAGTTGAAGAGCAGAAGGAGCGAGAAGATGAGCAAGGAAGTCAGGTCTATGAGGGGCTGGTCCACCCACTAAGACAGTGTGCCTGATCTAATGGGAACTCACCAAATCCAGCTGGACCAGGACTGAACGAGCATGTGATCAAACCCGACTCTCTGAACGTGGCTGCCAATGGGGGCAGACTGAGAAGCCATTGATAATGGCACTGGGACCTGTCTCTTCTGCATGTATTGGCTTTTTGGGACCCTAGTCTATTTGGATGCACACCTACCTAGGCCAGGATGGAGGGGGGAGGGCCTTGGACTTCCCACAGGGCAGGGTACTCTGCCCTCTCTTAAGGATGCAGGAGAAGGGAGTAGGTGTTGGGGGAGTTGAAGGGGACTGGGAGAAGGGGAGGAACTGTAAATTTTTAATGAAAACAAAACAAAACAAAAAAATAAAGAAACTATCTTAGGCCTGCACAGGGCAGAATATAGGTAGGAGGGGAAAACTAAACTGAATTCTGGGAAAAAGAAGGTGGAGTCAGTGAGAAGCCCTGGAGCCGCTGCTGGAGAGAGATGTGCTGAAACTTTGCTGGTAGGCCACTACCTTGTGGTGATGCACATATTAATGGAGATGGGTTAAATTAAGATGTAACAGTGGGCCAATAAGAAGCTAGAGATAATGGGCCAAGCAGTGTTTTAAATAATATGGTTTCTGTGTGATTATTTTGGGAGTCTGAGCAGCCAGAAAATGAACAAGCAACCTCCTTACAACACAAGCTAATAATATTAACAAATAAACTGTTTTCAATTTTAATAATATCATCTGAAGTTTAAAAAGCTGAATTAAGTAAATTGGTTAAGATCATTATATTCCAGACATAGAAGTGATACCTGAGTGGTGAAAATGACACTTGCATTGGGCAGTGGTGGTGCTTGCCTTTAATCCCAGCACTCAGGATGCAGAGGCAGGTGGATATTTGTGAGTTCAAGGCTAGAGTGGTCTACAGAGGGAATTCCAGGGGAAAAAAATAAACAAAAAACCAGAAAAAGAAAAAGAACAGAAAAGAAAATGGCACATACTTCAGGTGACTGAAAAGTAGAAGAATGCTTGTTCCCACACATGCAAGCATATGCAAAAACACTCATGGTACTGCCTTCTGTCTTTAGGAAAGAAAGTCATATCCATGCTTACTTCATGTGCGTCAATGAATGGGACACAAGAGATGTCCCAATGAGTGTCTCCCTGCTTCCATGGAATAAGTAGTGAGAGAGGCACGTAGCCAACCAGTGTGGTCTCATTGGGCTCTTGTGACAAAGCCAGGCCAATAACAAAGGTAGAATGGATGAGGTCAACACACAAGACATGCCCACAGTGACCAACTGGCCTTATTCTTTTCCTTTGGTACTAACCAAATTGGATGGAGGAGCTATAGACAATCCTATAGCATTGCTAGAAACTAAGTACAAGGGGAGATGCTTACAAGAGAGCCAGGAAGAAAACAATGTTCTCTATATCATTGAGTTTTGGCCCCTTTCACCTGCAATAGAGACTATATAATCACAACAAAGACATGGGAGCACTTATTTTGCACCCCTCAGTATCCTACATGTAGTAATTTAAGGTATACACCACTATTGAGCACACAGTACTACACAAAAATGCAAAACTCAGGTGCTAAGAGGTCAAGTGATTTACCTAGTGCTGAAGCTACACAATCTGGCTTGAATAACTCATCTATTTACTCACATCTTTCATTGTGCTATACATCTAAAATGATAACTAAGCATTAGTGTAAAGAATTATCAAGTAGTCCTTGTATTTAAGATAATTTATTATAGAGGACTTACATGGGTGAACATGTTATTGAAACTGCTGATTGCCCTATACAAGGGAAAAGGGATCATTTCCTATAGCAAGCAGAGTCCTAAAGGACTCCTGTGACTTTTTAGGGATCTAATCTCTCACACTCCTTGAGACTCCGTGACCTGTAACTTGTTGTGGGACATTTGATGACTTACTCTGATAACATAAGAGAACCAGGGAATGGGGAAGGGACTGATGCTTAACTAGCAGGGTGAGTGGAAGTGAGGATTGTTCCTTGTCTATCACTCAGTGTCCTGCGAATCTGGTGCTCATGTAGAGCCAAGGATTAAGTGTTTGATAATAGTGAAGCATTACAAACTTGAATGAGACTTACATATCCACAAGCAGTTCAATGCCTATGCTTCTTCAGCGGTAAAATCTTTGTAGATATCTCCTTTCTGTGTTTCTGTTGATACACTAGATCTCTTGTATATGACAGCTATCAGTAAAGCTGTCTGCAATGGAATGGAGAACAGCTGAGACAAAACACATAATCTAAATGGTTTTGACCTTGCTGTGATGATGAGCAGCGTCTGTTTCTGACACTTTTTCTTAATCCAAAGTATCAAGGAATTAATCTATAATAATTATTCACACAAACATTTAAGATTTCAAATTTTCAATAATGAATAGCCACTTTGCTTTATATAATTTTAATTATAGCTTCAGAAATGAAATAAGAACAATAGGACTTTATGTACTTTTGAAACAATGAATAATTTAACCCATATAACACACAGTAGAAGCAAATGATTAATTTTGGATTCAATAGACATTTTTGTCAGTTATATTTATTGACAGTTATACATTACAAAGCCCAGAATGTCTTTACTGACAATTAGTTTTTTTAGGTCAGTTTTATTAAAATGATGTCTAGCTTCCCTTTTCTAATGTGAAAGTGAATTGTAAACTCAGAACATGCATTTATATAAAGTTTTTGTTCTTGCAAGGCAGTAGGTATGCCTTAATAAACATTAATCCAAGTCAAAATAATGCTCTCTGGATACAACAGCACTACACTGCACCTGAAAAAAAAATGTTTTCAATGTGACATTTTCAAGAGCATCCTTCTCAGTCCACGCCTGAGCTACTCATCCTTTTTACAAACACTCCTAAACTGGGCTGGGGGAGATGGCATTGAGGAGCATAGTTTAAATTCCCAGAACACACACATAAGCTGAGTAAGCATGACAGCCCGCCTGTAATTCCAGCCTCAGAAGGAAGAGACAGGGGCTCCCCAGAGCAAGCTGGCTAGTGAGGTTAGTCATATCTACAAGCTCTCCAAATCTGATCTGATCTACAAAGCTGAGTTTCATCAAAAGACAAAACCAAAAACCAAAACAAAACAAAAACACATCTCCATGGATAAGGTGAGCACGCAGTGACAGGTTGTTCCTAAAATCATTTTGGGCCTCCACATGCTCAAGAACATTGATGTGGGAGTCCCCTCTGTGTGCTGTGATTACCATTAATGAATAAAGAAATTGCCTTGGCCTGTTGATAGGGCAGAACTTAGGTAGGCAGGGAAGATGGAACCGATGCTGGGAGAAGGAAGGTGGAGAGAGGGACGCCAGAGTCAGACATGCCAAATCTTTGCCAGTAAGCCACTGCCACGTGGTGATATACAAATAAATAGAAATGGGTTAAATTAATATAAGAGTTAGCCATTAAGAAGCTAGAGCTAATGGGCCAAGCAGTGTTTTAATCAATACAATTTCTGTTCTGGGCAGCCGGGACCAACAAGCAGCCCTCCTCCTACAAACATATATGATACACATGATACAACATCCATGATACACATCTACACACACAACTGTGTGCACGTGTGTGTGCACATACACACACACACACATATATGCACACACAATACATACGATCTATGAAAATGGAAAACAAAACAAGAATTCCTAGATTGCATCTGGGTGAAGGGGAAAATAAATAACTGCTTTGGAAATCCTATCTTAATTTACTTACATGCTATATTCTTCCAGTCCATCCACCCATCCATCTCTCCATCCATCCAATCATCTGCTGAAACATACATACAAATAGAATGCATATTTCTTCATATAAATAGTGAATGTTTTTATAATCAGACTGTTACATAAAAATTTATTTTATCAAGCCAGTTTATTGAAACATGCCCTGATTTTTCTTACTAATACTCTCAAACCTAAAGATAATTGACCTCTACATTGGTTTTATAGAATTTAGGTAAAAAATATTTTTGATTCCTCATCCTTGCTTACTACTTTATGGCAATCTATTTCACTAGATGGAAACAATGTTTCATATTTTTCTTTGTTTCCAAAATATGATATCCAAGATTGGACATGGTGGATGGCACCTTTAATCCCAGCACTGGGGAGGCAGAGGCAGGAGGATCTGAATTCCAGGACAGCCTGTTCTACAGAGGAAATTCTATGACAGTCAGGACAACACAGAGAAACACTGTCTCAAACAAGCAAATAACTAAATAAATAAATAAGTCAAATGTGATACCCTGCAATATTTTTTGCTGCAAATATACTTAGCTTGAATTATAATATTAGACGATTTTGTCTATACAGCTTCATATCAGATAGTATTTTCATAGATTACAACAGTCCTCCAAACATTTACAACTTATTCTAATTAGCTGAAGGTTTTGTCATGAAAGATTATAATCATAGATCTGTTAATATACAGCAAAAAAAAATAATCCAGCCTTTTGAGAAAACTGATTACATTCATTACAACTATGGAAACTGAAAGGTTTTTTCCTGTTGTCTATTGTAGACAGAATCCTTTTCTGAACTGGAACCCTGGAATTAATTGTCAGACCAACCTTAAAAGAGTTGGCCTCAGAATCTCTGAAAACTCTCAATACTAGCAAACTTTTAAACAACTCAGTAGAGATCAAGGACAAGTCGATCTCTTAGAAATAAGCTAAAGAAGCTGAAAGGGATAAAATTTTTCTATATTGTCTGGAGATAGGAACTACCTTTTAATAAGGAGGAGTCAAGAATAGTGAAAGAAAAGAAAAAAATCCAAGGATAACCAACAGTCAAAGCAATGAACTAGGTACAGGGAGTTCTTATTGCTTAGATATGTGTTGATCATAGACACTCTTTCTAGAGTCAACAGAAGCCTTTCCCAGCACTGATTTTATGTCTCCTGCTTGCTGTGTAAGTTACAAATAAAAATGCCCTCCCCCCACATTTGAACTCTAAAACCATACAGACCCATAGAGCCAGATCTCGTTAATTAAAGTCTATTTTTTTATATCACTCTCATTTTCCTTCTCTTTATTTTCTCTTTATTTAAATGGGCTCCTACTCAGGTTTCACGAAATGGCAGGTACCTACTATAGTACTCAGTGAATATTCATTTGGAATAAATGCATATCCATCCTCATAAAGCTATTTATCTATCCAATTATATTTAAGAATTTTAGTAACCAAAATTAAGTTATATGCACAGTACAACTTGAGAACAGTCAGTGAAGGCTGCCTTAAGCACACCAAGTGTTATTTCTTCCAAAGACATTGAAAGAACTGTTGATCTGCCCTGTATGTTTTAACCATGAAGCTAAATTATAGTACAAATGATTGGCAGATCTTTAAAACTCAATATAAAATTGTACATTTAATATCCAGGGCCCTTAAAACAAACAGCTATTAGGGGTTTTGTAACCTAATATCAATTTTATATAATTCCAGTGATAACCCAATAGCTAGATTTAAAATTAAACACTACAATAAATATACACTAGAGACCAGAGAAGCTTATTCATTAAATTTAGACTATAAATCATAACTTCAGGCCAACAGATTCAAAACTTCTTTCACCAGAACAGAACCATTAATATTAAATAGCCAATGCCCCAAATATCCTTGTCATGAAATTAGTTAACATTAATGACAAGTTTATGGTGAATAAGCATAGATCACGATCTTATGAAAAAGTCGATCTGTGACTAGCTAAGTTTTCTCAGTATCTTCACCCTATCCTGCTTTTCAAAAAGCAAACTTGCTTTGTTTCAGTAAATGGAAGACAAAGAGACTTCTCTCAACTGCAATCCCCTGTCTTTCTTCCTGTGGCAGCTAGTAAAGCAGGAAGAAAACGGTCTGTCCACCTTCTTTTCCTCTACGCAAGAACAGACTCTCATAAAAATAGCCCTAGCCTTTGTTTATGGTCAGATTCGTTTCACTTTGATTTTGACTGGAAGAACTGGTCACACCTATTGCTTTATGATTCTATTGCACAGGTAACCCAAGCTTTGATTATTCAAAATTGACAGAGACTTAAAAAAAAAGACCTCATACTAAATGAGAGGAAGCCTGTAGACTTCTAGCTCAGCACATAATTAAACACTGAATTACTGGTTTAATCCATTGGACATTGAAGAACAAAAAAAAAAAAATGGAGCATTCTAAGATTTTTACTCTGTATGAGGGCCATCTATCAGTGAAATCTCTCAGTATTTTCAGAGCTATTACTGAAGTCATGATGGCACTGGAATTTTACTAAAGAAACAAATGAAAATGACATCTGGCTTATTAAAGCAATATTCCCACTGATTAATTCAGAAAGTCAGTATCTGTGACCTTAAGAAAGAAACTGTCCCTTTCAATCATCCTGGTGCTGTTGCTTAGGTGTGCACACTGAGTATTTGTCTTTTGATCTGGTAAATACTCAACTTAGAAATAATTTTGTCATTCAGAAGAGCAGCTATTTTATAGATAAAAGATTATGAATTTCACAGTCGACTAGAGATCTACCCAAGCCAACAACATCATTTTCTACTTTGCAAGTAGGATTGCTTCTGTCGAGGCAGATTTCTCAGTAAGTACCTTTTTGCTCTCAAAGGCCAAGTCAGATTTCAAAGAAACATTTACATTTTTTAATACAAATCAAGTCACTGATTATGTTAGCAGAAAGTCAGAATTGATGCACTCTTTGTGCCCTTCCTCCCACACTTCAGCTAAAATAGAAAAAAGACTAGGCTTTTTACCTTCTAAAGCTGACGTTTTTTAATACAATGAAAATGCTGAAGCGTTGGCACAGATGGAGTACCAAACAGAAGTAAAGATCAAGGGCTAAAGCGGCTTTTCATTGTTCTCAAGTTTATAAATGTTATCATATGTTTTCCTAGTAAATACATACGCGGTTTCCTTGTTTGTTAAAGACTTATTTTACATTAAATTACATGTCCATGTATATGTTTGTATGTCCATGTGTGAGTGAATGAGAAGAACAGAATGAGTGTTCAGTCTCTGGGAACTGGAGTTACAAGTGGACATGAGCCACTTTATATGGATGTCGGAAAAAAATTGGTTGTCTTATTTTTTATTATTCTTTAGTGAGTGTTTATATATATGTGTGTATGTGAATACTATCTATGGTGTATATATGTGTGCATACTCACAGTTGTGTTCATCAATGTGGGTTCTCTGTACCATGGCATTTGTATCAAAGTCAGAATACAATCTCATGAGATGGCTCCTCATGTTTTGCCTTGTTTGAGACAGGCTGTCCGTCTCCTCTTGCTGTCATTTGTTTGTTTTTTGTTTGTTCATATCACCTGCCAGCCTAAGTAACCGATAAGCTTCTGGGGATCATCTGGAGTCATTCCAGGTCCTCACAAGGGAACTGGATTACAGATGTGGGTTCTTTGGATCCAAACTAATGCCCTCACGCTTGTATGGCAATTTAACAAGCACTTTATCTACTGAGTCATCTTCCTGCACTTTATTGACTGACACCCAATTATACTGAAGCCATTTATTAAAGATACATATATGAAAGCATTGAGGCAGACTCACCTCTGATACACACAGTTTCCCTGTTACTTGACTTCTGGTTTAGCGTGATCACATAATTTTTCAGCTCTGAAAGGGTCAGAAACTGTTTCACACCTTGATTGAGGGTGATGTCTTCCACATGTGATTATTTATAAAGATAAAAAATAGAACTTAATTAGATACTAAGTGGGGAAAGTTCATATAATAGCAAACTGGACTTGGAATGACTCATGGCCATCTACAATCACACACTGCAAATGAAGTGAGGATAGATTCAGTTGCCAATTCTGAGTCTTAGTAAAAGCCAGACTTAGCTTCATACTCTGATGGAGTCGTAAACAATTCCTTTTTTCATTGAAATCTGTGCTAGGCATGATAAACTATAATTATAACTCTGTAAACAACATCAAACATTCACTTCCATAATGACTTGATTAAAACTGTTTTATCCTTTCTCTGGATTTAGACCCAAATCTCTGGAAAGGGCAAGCAAGTCAGAAGAGAGTGTATTGTAGGTTATAGGTTGGAGAATTTTCCTCTAAAACTGATGTGAAATGATTTTGTTTATGGAATTCTGATATTTATTTAAGCTGGGGTTCATTTAAAAGTCTTATAAACTCAATGTGTGCAACATGGTGTTTTTAAACACAGATATGGAGTGAACTATGACTTCATCTAAGCACGTAAGTCTCCTCTATGCCACCTTTTGATCACGTCCAGTGATAGCACCTTAAACCCACTAAGGAAAGGTCTGATAAACAGTAGATATCATTGCTATCTTGCTGTTGTCTATTCCATCCCTAGACTTATTAAAGCTCTGCCACATCGACGTTGTACCATCTTAGTTCCCCATCACTTTGTGTCCTCGGTAACTACAGTCTTTCCTCTGACTTCATGCATTTGACTTGGTTATATTCCACAGACGAATGACATCAAGCAGCATTTTTCTGTGTCTAGTTTGTTTCACTTAGCATGGTGTCCTCTGTGTCCATTATACTTATGGTGAGGCAGCTTGAAGAACTTTAGGGAGCATAGAATGTATGGAGACAGATCTGAACTCTCTACTCCTCCAGCAAAATAATCTTTAGAAGACTGTGCAGTTTCCCCTAGCCTTGTTTTGCAAAACCATAAACTGTGCACTGTATACTAATCTTGAAGGTTTAGTGTGCATTAAATGAGACCTAACCATAGAACAGCATAACATGTTAGATGCATAGAAGTTGCCCACTTAAGACAAGCTATAACTGAGGCTTAATTAAAAGAACATTTCTTTTATAAAAAACACTGACTGAAAATAAGAACATTTATTCTAAAGTTTAAACTTCACCATTGATGCAAGGTATTATCCCAATCATAGATTGTTTTTTATCAAATGTTTTTTATTTACATTTTATAAGGCTAATTGAGAATAGACTAGTCATTCTATGCAGTTATCATCCAAGCTTTCAACAGCAGAACATAACACAGGGGCTTCACAAGGAACGAACTTAAAAGATACCAAAATATTAACCAATGTTTTCATACTTTTCGTAAGACACACATTTCTCCTCTACATCTCTTAAGAAATAAGAGATTCTGGCTTCTACCAGTGGTTCTGTTTCTAATGGTCAGGGTTTCAACTTGGGAATCCTGCACTTAAGGGAATCACGATATTGGACAAAATGACCGCACTCAGGAGGCAGAGGCAGGCAGATCTGTGAGTCTAAAAGCAGGTTCACAATATAACCCTAGTGCAGTTTGTTTTTAAAAAACAAAACAAAAAACAAACTTTCTACCTGTATGTGAAAAATCTAGACCAGTGGCATTGGCAGGGTCCTCTTGTGTGTTGTGTTCTGGCTTGTTTTCTTACCACAGCCACCATGCTAGACACACATTAAATCTTGCACAAGATCAGGTTAGACTGTCAGCTGAGAAAGGCAGAGGGTGATGTACTCCCAGTCCACATCGTCTAGACTAATTTTCCTGTTTCCCGTCATGCCACCGTGAAACCTTTGCCAGCTGCCTCCCTACAAATAATTATTAATTGTTGTCATTCAAATTATCCTCCTCCAAAGTCCCCTTCAAGCTCACATGCCTGTATTGTCCTGAGAGACTAAGGGAGTAAAACCAAATTTCGTAAGTTTTATTCTTCTGAACAGATTTCTTCAAAAACTGATATAGTTAGAATGGATTGTGGAACATGTTATTTTCCTTACAATGCATTCCTGGGCCTGAGAGTTCACCGTAGATAAAGGAAAACCTTGACAATACTAGATCATAGGTGTGTGATAATAGAAAGTTAATACAAACAGCTATTATAATTTATCACTGCTATGAAAATTTTATATTAAAATTTGCCCTTCTATCTTGGAAATCTGTTGGAGCTCAGATATCCATCTTCATGGAAATAATGCTGCTCTATCAAATATTGACTTCCATATACTGTAACCTCTCTGGCTATTGTTTGTATTGATATTTCCACAAGTATGTTTTAAATAGTTGATTCGTAAGCATATCTACCATTTAGTCTAGTTTTGAATAGGTAATAGACTCAACATATAAACTGTTTTCAAATACTGCAGTCTTTGGGACCACAATTATATTATGGCCCAAAGAAATGATGGAAGTCAAAGCTGAGGGAGAAGATGGGTTATATGCTCTTTCTTAATATCATTTCTAAATACTTTATATGCCTTAACTGTGCTTATAAGGACACACTTTTCTCACGTAGAAAACAGGTGAAAATTCCACGCCTGCTTTTTTGTTTTAATTTTTTTTAACTGGAGGTATAGATAGTTGTGAGCTACCACATTATTGCTGGGAATTGAACCCAGGTCCCCTGCAAGGGCAAGTGCTCTTAACCACTGAGGTAATCTCTCCAGGCCCCCATAACAGACACCTCACCATTGTACTTGAAAGCATGGCAACCTTTCGGTTCCCATAGCAACTTCCTGTTTCACACTGGTGATTCAATTCTGGTTTTGACTTCAAATTAGTATAACTATGGACTAATAGTACTTACATCCAGTGTTAGATTTAACTTCGGATATGATATTAGCTATCTCAGTCCATGTCCCACTTCAGCGAAAGCGTAAAACAGAGTTTCCCTTAATAACGTTCAAACAATAAAAGTCTAAAGAAAGCATCTGCCAGGTCCCGCCAGTGAGCAGCATGTTGGTGTCCTATCACATAATAGCAGATCTCTGGCAGCACAGAGCTTTAGTTCTTGGTACTTTGTGTTCTGAGGATGGCGCTGCTTTTGAATTTCTAGGTTCCTATTTCTGGTCTGTCTCCTTGATCCATAGATGTGTTCTCCCTGACAGAGGTCAGTGTGAACCAGCAGTGTTAACATGCAGCATCCCAGGCCCCACTACAGAGCAAACAAAGAGATTCTCCAGAGACACTGAAATCTGAAGACCTACAGGTCTGCCAATCTCCCTTCCCAACTCTGTTCACCCGCAATGTGAACTCTGATGACATCATCCATTTCCTTTAACTGGTTGAGATATTTTGACTCCAGTGATGAACAATCCATAGGTATTGTCTACTTTCTAAGAGTCATGGCTCACTAGACATCTGCCACGCTATTTCTGTTGCCATCCGCATTGCGCTTTTCTAAACCATCACATCCCCTACGTAGTTTTCAACTACGATGAAAACACCTTATACACAGAGATTGCCAAATATTTTCAGTTTCTATCCAAACAAATACTTAATAAATATTTAACATGTAGATATGATATATTGATATTTCAAGGTCATTTCATTAGTATTTACCCAAGTGTAGTTACAATACAGGTGAAGCTTCTGGGTTCATCCCATGGCCTCTGAAGAAGAGAGGACACAAAAGAACCAGGTAAGAGCATCTTTCTCCATTTCTGCTGTTGGAAAGTACCACAGCATCACTTCATGAAGCCTAGGCTGCTAGTAGGTCACTTAATTAAAATTGTCCTTTGCTCCCTTCTTTGATCTGTCCACTTAGAAAGTTCACTGTTCAAAAAGAATACTTAAAATGCTGCAATATTGTAAAGAAAGAAAAGATAAGCCATTGCCACTTAATAGACTTAACCCCAATCACAGTTCTAAACGATCCCTGTGCCCAGGGCTGCTCAATTTGAGCTCTGCTTTCTTTGCTCTCTGCAGATAATTTTTCTCTATTTAGTTTGAGACTGCAAAATAGAGTCCTTCCCAATCAAATTTGTAAGAATGCAACATATCTGCCCTCAAGGTACTCATTTCAGAGTAATTGACAAACTGAAATATCATTTACTATTACTTCAAAATTTTAATTTGCAGTAAATTACCAGTGAAATTACTGGGCAACAAACCAATGTATAAACTATAAATTGTATTATGGATAGCCACCATATATATATATATATATATTACAAGCACACTTAGAGTTATTTATATTTTCAGAACCAACTGATTGAAACGAAAAGGAAATGTAAAGATAAAAATAACAGAACAGAGTGGCACCTGAATGAGAGGTTGCCATTATCATGTGAAAGAGAATGTATTAGGGGAAAATTTTTAACATTATTTTTCAATATCCTTAAATTAACAGCTTGGAAAAATATAGCATTCTTCAATTTTGAATATAAATTCTTCATCTTCTTATGTAATGGCAAAGGTTGCAAGACCAATCAAACCTCTACAAG
This sequence comes from Ondatra zibethicus, assembly GCA_004026605.1. Classification (NCBI taxonomy): domain Eukaryota; kingdom Metazoa; phylum Chordata; class Mammalia; order Rodentia; family Cricetidae; genus Ondatra; species Ondatra zibethicus. Next base: position 137,758 of record PVIU01003227.1, on the reverse strand, counting down.
TGGCACATATATTAAAAATGGCCTTACTGTTTTGACATAGGAGACACAAAGTAGGCAGTGCCATCTATCCTTCTATTATGCAGGGCATTATATGACACATGTTTGCATAAGTGCCATGATTGTCAACTTGACTTTTATTCGGAACCCTTAGAAACCAAACTCATTTCAAAGAACACCTAATCAAATCCCAAGGAGTTCCATTATTCCCAGTGTAACAACACATCTCAAACAAACAAAAGATACCACTCATGTGCCATAGAAGATTGAATGTTAGAGACAATGTTTAGAAATACAGGCTGAGACAGAGAGCATTCTGTTTATGGAGAATAAGTTTTGATTCCCTAAGGGCTCTAAGTCCCCATGAAAACAGAAGTAAAGACAGCATGTTCTAGAGATGCATTCCGAGGATGATCACTCCAGTCAGTTAAGGCCTCCACTCACTGCTTCAGGAGTAGGCAGAGTGTATGACGCCACCAAGAGTATTGCTAGGGAATAATTAGAATCATGGGGTGGAGACTCAGTGATGAAAACATTGAATGCAAAACTATTTTCAGTACTCCAAATTTATGTTTTAACTTAAAAATAACTTTAGTTATAAAAAAGGGCCAAGCAAAATAAAAGTATGGTTTTGGAATGTAGAAAATATCCAAAGTCTTATCTCCTATTTCTTCATCCCTTTCTCCCTCACTCACCTCTCTCTTCAAATCATAAAAATAAACAGTAGATTCCACAGAAATACTGGTTTCTATCTATTTAAATACAAAAGTATTTATCTACAACGTTTTTTATTTTTATATAGAGCAAGAATCAGCAAGTTTGTCTTTTTGTGTCACCCAAGATTCTAAGGGAAAAAAAAAAACACGTTGAAACCTAGCAGACACACCACAGAATTTAAAAGGAAGTTCAGAGAAACAATAAGTGACCACAAAAACTAACACAAAGACTTATAATGGCAAAATAGATAAATACAATGGGAATGTAAACTTCCATGGCCATTCTGGCCAATGGTTTAATAGTCTCTACTAAAAATGCCACAGTAGACATGTCCTGATTGTATCACTAAATTTCTATTGGAGTCCTGTCTGATATACAATAGAAATGTAACAATATTAACCAAGATAAATCTATAAAAATACTCAGAACTTTCTTTACAATGATATGAAACTATAAAAAGGGCTCCGCATATTTCAATCCGTGAAAAATATGGGTAAAGAAATGTTGGTCTATCTAGAAAACAGTATACAAAGTGATACAGCTGAGTGGGAGAGTGCTCGCCAAGCATTGCCAAAAGGTTGGTTACACCCCAGTACCATAAAAACTTCCCATGACGCAGTTTTAAAGTACAGACTCAAGCTCCCACAGGACCATGTCTGAATTTCACCAACACAAAATTGCAAACAAAAGAAATACACAAAAAATATGTACACAATTACTCTTTTGTAGAAATCCCAAGTAGATGAACAATTCAACTCTGGGGAAAAAAACGAAGGGTCGTTAACCCTGGAGATGAGAAACTAGAAAGTGCCTTCCCAGGGTAGTAGGCAGTTTCCAGGGTGCTGTGTTGACACGTGTGGGTGTATGCAGGTGTTTAATTGCAGGTGGTAACTCATTCTGCTGCACATTCACGTTTACCGCAAAGTTTAAGTATATTTAACACAATGAAGAATCCACGTAAAGAGAAGAAAATAGAAAATACTATAGGAATTAAAATTATTTTATATTATACCCACTGATATAACTGACACGGGTGTGCAATCCATTAAGTCATAGTCATACTTAACACTTAACAACTTGATCAGTCTTAAAGAAGCTATCTGCTATCAACCCTAAGTTGTCTTCACTGCTATGACACAATGATCATTGGTTCTTAAATCACAGCAATCAAGGCCTGAGGGCAAGGCTATTCTTTTAGAATGCTGGAATGTCTTTCTCAATGATTTCAGTTACAATGGAGAGCAACTGCTTGAAACTCTTGGCTTGGCTTTCCTACTATCTGTAGTTTCTGACAGGTAGAATATTCATTGGCACTCAGAATGTATAAATAAATATATATAAATTCATACAAGCATAGATATAAATAAATTTGTCTAGACACTAGGAGAAGTGGTAGAGCATTAAAGAATCAGGCCATAATCATTTTTCAGTGAAAGGCCAAGATAGGAACAGGTGTGAGGAGAATGAAGGCAGACACAGCCACCACCTACAGGTCTCCTAAGAGAGGAGGAGGGACTGTCTTAGGAAGCAATGCTGCGATGATTCTTCACTACTTTTATTAATCACCATAATAGTGGACAGACAATTTGACCCAAATCATCTATTTGTGAAATTTAAGAAATTTTCCTCTGGGCAAGCCTATTAACAAGTTTATCCTTTGCCTGCCTAATCAAATTCAGAGATTTCTCCTAAAACACATTCCTGCCACATAGGAAACATCAGAATATACATAAATTCCGAAAAGTGATTGGTTTGTATTACTTGTAGTAAAGCATTATGCTATATGCACCTGAACAAACAAAAAAAAGCAGGGTGGAAAGCCAGTAATACTTTGAAGTGGGGGCAAGGCGAGAAGCCATTGAGACATTTCACATGGGCAAGATGGTGGGGTCTGTAGACAGGCACTCGCTCTTCGTTATTGTGCTTAATTATGGGATATTTTTCAGTTTTTTCACCTGATCATAAGAATAGGGTTTCAATTATCTATATGGGTATTTTTGAAAGTGCTTCCAATTTCAATGCACTTTATTGTTCTGTGGAAGAGTTCAGATTATTCTATCAAAAATATTTTCCAAATTCATATCTTTGGGCCCCACCCTGAATATGTGGTAAAAATGAAGTGTGTTTTTTTTGAGGGTGGGGAGACAAGGTTTTACACTGCCCTTTGGAATATTTTTTGATTGATACTACCCAGTTATAAGTAAATGATTTTCATCTATCCCCATGGCTAGCAAATCTAATTACCTGCAAGCACACCTATCTCATCAACCAACAAATAAAAACAAGTGGAAGGAAGCAAAAAGGAAACCCACTCTTTTTTTTTTTTTTTTTTTTTGCTTAAACATTTTTAGAGCTAGTGATTGTCTGTATAAGAAGAGGACACAGGTAGCTTGATCTAGAAGGCCAGGGAAACTCGGCTGGAGATCTCCAGGTCACAAAGGCTGAAACACAGACAGCTGGGAAATTTGATGCTATATGCAGATAGAGCGAGTACAACATAGCAATTCTTTTCTTTTCTTTTTATTATGTATGTGCATGTGGGGGGTGCTTGAATCTGCATGTATTTGCCCCTATCATGACACTGATATAGAGGCCAGAGGGCAACCTGGAGGAGCTGGCTCTTCCATTTTAGTATGTGAAATTCTAAAAGATCAAATTCAGGTCTGCAGACTTGGCTGCAAGAGCCTTTACCTGCTGAGCCAACTTATTTGTGCCATAAGGTGACATTATATAAGAGTAAATGACTGTGATAAAAATAAATTAGGAGAATAAGATGCAATGTTCTATGGAATGGTTTAAGTAAAATTTTTGATGAGTTGCAATTTGAATTGAGCTAGGAAATTGCAGGATAAATTCTAATATATCATGAAATAATGCATTAGAGCTTATTAATGAATGCCAGGTTGGTAATTACTATATCCTCTGCTTTTGGCCTTCTGTTTAGCTCACTTCTGTTTTCCCACTTATTATCCTAACCTCTTCCAGATAAACCATTAGGTCTTTGCTCCTTTCAATGACATTGATATTCTTCCTTCAAGTAAGTACCTACAAGGAAAGTTTATACATTGGCAATATTTTCCTGTTTTTTGAGAATTACTAATCAGAAAGCATAGAAGGAAGAGCAAGCCAAATTCTTAAGACATCTCCCTGTCCAAGAACTAGGGTCCTAAAAGCTGTGGGTTCCAGTAAGTTTCAGCCCCCTTGGATAAGTGGTGATGAAGTACTGTGATCTGCTGTGAGTTTCCAGAGAAATCTGGGAAAAGCAAAACCTGGCTATGTGAGAGTACTCATGAGGTTACAACATCGCAATGTAATAACTGAGGTCATATATATATGTGGAGTGATATCCACCCCAGTAAATTGAAGGGCCAATGATTAGTATTGTTAGGAAAGACATCAGGATTGCAAGCATGTTTAATATCTTCAGGAAAGACAGAGAATATTTCCATGAAAGGGGAAGGATGAAAATGAGGATGTGGTAGACGAATGCCTCATGACTCCTTGATTTTGCCTGTGTGCCTTATGCATGGCAGACAGACTCCGGGGAGAGTCCCTGACCTGACAACATCGTGGGAGACTGTGTTCTGAATCGTTCACGTAGTAGCAGATTAGCACTAGTCATAGAGACTTTGTCAGTCACACGGCACACAATGTGATCTAATGAATATAATTTAATTCCAATCATTCATTCACTAGGAATATCTGGAAACCCCCAAAAGAAAATATATTGTATTTTCCATGCTGAAGACGACAGCTTCAGAACTAGTGGGTACTACATGGGGGGGGGGCTTTATCTGGAGCTCTCACTCCTTGGTGGCAGAAGCCAGTCTTCCTCTTACCTGAATACCGAGAAATGCTAGGAAATGCTGGATTCAGGAATCTCCCCTGGTACAGCGAGATAAGCTACACCTTCATGGACTTCCCCTATCGATTTCCCACATGGGTTCTGTACGTTTGGGCTTTGATTGCTTTGTTTTTTTGTTTTGGTCTGTTTTGGGTTTTTTGTTTATTTGTTTGTTTGTTTGTTTTTCACATGAGAAGAAGAAAAGTGTTTCCTATTGTTTAAAACATGAAAATAAATCTTCAAAATCTCTAGAAACCTCCACCCCATCTTTCCTTTTCTTTCTCAAATCGGAAGCACCTCCTGACAATGCCATGAGGGAGGCCCCCTCCCCTTCCATCAGTCATAAAGCCATAAAAATTCTAATCCCTCAGCTGTGGGGGAAGTCATTCCCTGCAATTATGTGTGCATTGAAACCAATGCTCTTCTGAAACGAGTTCTTAAGATGCACTGTGCTCAAAGGCAGAGTGATCAGCAGTGCTGACAGCAACTGTGACAGAGGAGAGAGAAGACTGCTCCTCCAGCATCTGGGTCATCGGGATCAAAACAACAGCAAGGACCAGAGGAAGCTGCAGTAATGTCCTAGACATTGTGAAAACTCCCTGGCTCCAGTGAAACTGGAAGCAATTATGAAACCCACTCAGCCTCGGTCTACTTGCATTTGACATGATAATGCTGAAGTGGGTGATTATAACGTCCTAGAATAATTTTAAATGCCATTGTTCTCCACTGTTTTAGAAGAAATATTTAATTACGATTATAAAGTTATGTAAGTTTCGAATAATGTAAATGAGAAAATGTATATGGGTGACAATTCCACATTGTACATATTACTACTTTAGTGTACTCGCTTCTAGGTAATGCACCCTGGTGGCGCACGCCTTTTAATCCCAGCACTTGGGAGGCAGAGGCAGGCAGATCTCTGTGAGATAGAGGCCAGCCTTGTCTACAGAGCTAGTTCCAGGATAGCTAGGGCTGCTACACAGAGAAACCCTGTCTCCAAAAAAAAAAAAAAGAACACACACAGATACTGACACACATACACACAAAACTCATACCCACCACAGTAAGACCTAGTAAGATCTCACACCAGCTTTCTTGCTCTTAAGATGTTTGAAATCTCCCTGTGGTTAGTATAAACTCTTACCAGTTGTGGCTCTGGGAACTAAAACTGCACAGAGAACAACTTCATTTTTCTCACAATCAAAGGAAACTGAACAGGCAATTAAAAGTTACTGAACTGCAAGGTAAAGTCACTTTGCTGCTCGGCTGCTGGCTGACTAAAGAAGGAAGACAATAGAAATCATATTTAGAATGAAGATGTAGTGATGGGACCTAGCAGTCTGCTCTGCTAAAATGGAATCTATAAACATTAGACATAATCAGCAGCACTTCAGTCCTGCTCTTTGCTCACAGTTAGACGGATGATTACACAAAACAAATGTGCAATGTGCAAATCTGTGGCATTGCTGGCTAACAGAATGCATTTCCCTCCCAGGCCACACAGTCTTCCAAATTCTATCCTGGACAGCCAGGGTCCATATTACAAGTGGACTGCATTCCAAGAGTCCATTTGTAAGCCCATCTTTCCAAACTCTGTATTAGGTTCCAAAGGAATTAATATTATAAATGATGCTCAGGTTCCTACGCGAGCTCACATAGGTCAATTTATTAATAGACACATTGTCAAAGGGCATTGTAGGTGTTGTAGGAACTAGCCATCCATCCATCCATTCATTAATCATAGTAACATGTTTTGGTTTATTTATTTTTATCATCATAGGTCAATCTTGCAAATTCAGGAATAGCCTTCTAACCTGGCACTTCATGCTGAGACTTTTCATTTGGGGAGACAAATGACAGGGTAGGAAGAGAAATTTAAAATGTCTCAGGAGTTGAGCTGGGAGGTTAGGGTCCAGAGATCTAAGAAAATGGTCAGTATTGAACCAGAAATGCAGGGAATGACATGGGATGGAGTATTTGATATTAGGACCTAGAGAGTGCAGGAAACAAGAATTAGAATGTGGAAAAGCTTCTTCCAGGTCGTGCTTCCATGTGCCATAGTTTGGGGATCTAGTGACTGTATTGCCCAGCATGGAATCTGTTATCTGCTGTAGGTGGGAAGATTGGAGAAAGAGGGATCTTCCCTGGTTTGTATGTTATAATGGCTGATAAAATATGAAAGATAGGGTGAGTGACATGAAGGTGGAGGTGATCATAAAGAGATAGAATATGTATGTGGTTACTGTCTGGAATGAGAGAGAGAATACGAGTGGAAATTAATATTGTACATAATTGATTAATCCTGCAAATATTTAGATGAAAGAAATCTATTAACTCCAGAGCATTCAAGATATAGAAAAATGTTTCCCTTGACAGACACAAAATAATGAAATAGAAGAAGAACCAAGAGAGGGACGTATCTTAGAAACAGGAAGAAAATATGAAGAGGCCTCCAACTGGCTTCTCAATGCTTGAAATGAAAGTGAAGCACAATGGCTTACTTAATAGTCTCTGTGACTCCAAAGCATGAGTGACAAGAGGCAGTCTTCCAAAATTCTTATACCCTGGTAAAACTCTCAAAATGAGGTTAAAATAAAAGAATATACAGTATGAAAAGTCAATAGTCTACTGATGACAGAATATCACAAATAATACTTTTAATGTACACTTGAAAAGAGTCAAATAAGCACAGAAAAATACTAGAGGTAGAAGAAAGAAAGTAAAATTATAAACATTTGGGCAAACAAAAATGACATTCTGAAGACATCAACATTATCTAAATTAACTAAAGGTCATAGATAACATCTCTGTGAGGAGATCATGACAGGAATTAAAGCAATTAAAGTTCCTTTATTATTTGGGAAAAGGATACTGATTGGCAGATTTAACATTTTATAGCCTTAAGTGTGCTTATTTTATATTTAATAATTTCAAGATAATAAGTATTTCAAAAACAAGATTTCAAATAATAAATTTAAATAGACTTATCACTAAAAGATGATATAAAACACTGGAAATTAAAGCCCAAGTGTAGGAGAATCTATCAACAAATAGAACAAAACTGTGAACAGATATTTTACAGAAGAGGAAATAGAAATAGGCAAGAAACGTGTGAAAACACTCACAACTTCATTATCAACCAGGGGAACTTAAACTAAAGCACAACGGGACACTTTTCTAGTCCAAAGATGGCACAAAGCAGTAAGTGCAGACAAATGCATGTAGCCATGAGGCCTGTCGATGCATTCCCCAATGGCATGAGAGTGACATAGTAAGCAAACTCCATAAAGAAGTTGACATTCACTTTTGCATGCATTTGTACAACCCAGCAATCCCACTCTTGGGTCTACACCATACAGAAAGTCTCATGAATGACTTACATAAAAGAAGGATCAAGAAGGGCTATTTGTAAGAGGAAGCACTCAAAACCACCCCCTCATGAGTGAAAGAGTGAACAAAATGAATACAACTTCCACGTGATGTATCATGATGCCATTAAATTAATTAAATGTCATAGTAATGTCTCTATAGATTTGACAAACTCATAAAGAACTAGAAGCATTATTACCCTGTTCATGCAACTTTCAAAATCAGGCAAATTAGACCATATACCAGAGTGTGATTCATGCATATGTATTTACCATATGTGGTAAGATTACTTTTATAAGTAAGAGAATGATTGACACCAACTGAGTCTGTAGCTACCATCCCTAATAGAGGAGCAGCACACACAATACTTCTGTTATTGATAGTGCTTTGTTTCTAAGGTCATTTACAATGTGCATCCTCCCATAAATGTGTGTTGTATAGCTCTTTGAAGTAAACTATTTTGGCAAAGAAATATAGTTACTGCTAATTGCTATTTTAAAACAACTATTTATAATTTTAAATTAAGAACAATAGCATTACATTAAACTATAATATGTATTAACATTTGAGATTGTTATGAAAATCATATCTAAAGAAACGTCAAAAATTGGGGACATTCTTTGAGTCAAGCGTTCTCATAGTGTTTGTGGAAATGATTCAAGTTCCCCAAACCAAGAGTGAAAAGTGCTTGTTTGTTTAATTATTTTAGATTGTGAATTAGTTTTATAGTGTTTCCTTATCATTAATCATATATTGCCATTGGATTATACAAAATGAAAACACATAACGTTCTAACTGCTATGCTTTTCAAAAATGTAGGCTAAGCTTAGAGGCTCATAGCCACAGTCATTTGTGCATGTCCAATGCTCCTCAGCCACTGTGTTGTGATACACTGATTTTAAACTCTTCAACATCTCCAACATGTCTGAATTCTCTTACTACAGACAGAAAAGGCATAGGCCTAACTCGGTCTTCGGGGAAATCATTTGTTTTGGTGCAAATGGAAAGCCTTCTTTGTCACCCTTTCTCCACCCAACTGTTTTTATCCAGCTTAGTGACCAACCTGTACGCAAATGACTCAGTTCACAGGACTTGCAAAATGAATTATGTAATTCTCCTACTTTCCAGGTATTTTTCAGCACATAGAAAATTATGTCAGGACTGGTTTGGGAGAAAGTCTAGGCATCAAATAAAGAAGGCTAGAGCCCAGATGCTTGTTCGTCAGCCATACTGTGCTGAAATCCACTGAGTCTAGGATTCACTGGCTGTCACCCAAGCTGGAGGTTCACTGCTTAACTGTCTTTACTTCCACAGCTCTGACTTAAGTTTCAGTCTTCCATGTTAAAAACACAGTCCAGTCACGCTGACAACACACTGCTTCTCTAGTACCTAGAGGAAAGCGCACTCCCACCACAGGAGTTCCGCAAATAACAGACAGAGCACAGTCATAAACCGTCATTTACCTGAGCAGAATGTTCTACACACTTCCAGTCACCCCTCCTCACCCTCACACCAAGGTGGCTTTAGGGGTTAGGAAGAAAGCCTTGAAGAAGCTTTCAGAGTCATTAGTTCAAGTGAGTAAGATTCCTAATCAGAAGGTCTTCAATCAAAAACTTCATAACAAGCTTGCTTTAAACTGGGCAAAAGCTATCTTTAACGATTCGCTTTGGTTTTCTACATGAATCTTTTATATAGCACATAACGAGATATTTAGTGTGAATGCAAGTTTGGCACTGCCAAACAAATAACAAAACAAAACAAAAAACACAGCATATAATTAATAGTATGGTAAACTTAACTAAAGAATGTCTATATTCAGATGCAATTTGATAAAATACAGACAGCAATTTAATAATGTATCAAATGATTTGGCAGTGAAATCAAGTGACATAGAAACACACAGAAAAAACAGACAGGCCTAGCTGGAGGAGATAAGAACTACACTGGGACTTAAGAAATGCATGAACAGACAGAAGCTGTAACAGGCAGAGAGAAGGAAGGACATGGGTATTTGGGGCAGCAGAATTAAGATCAAGCGTGTGAAATGAAGCAAGGGCATTGACCAAGGAACAGAGTGGACACATCCTAGTGCCTGACTGATGAGGATATGAAAAAGGGTGACAAACACCCAGAAATCGGGTTGTTTTCTTCACCAAACTAATGGAATGTGCATCGAATGCTATGTGATTCAAGCAGCCACTCTCTCCTCTGATAATTTGTTGGCAGCTCACACCTTCTGTCATGCCAAATTACTGAAGTCCTAAAGTTGTGTAGAAAAATCTGTGGTGGCAATTAAGTCCTCGCCATCCTGAAAGGATTCAGGTATTCAGGACTGATTATTAGCAACTGGAAAGCTGAGAAAGCAAGAGAAAATCATCACCCTGTAAAGCCAAAGTCCCAAAGCCAGTAACCATGTAAACATTCACATTAGGCAATCTCACTGGAACAAAGGCATGCCTTGGCCCCTAGCCATGGATGATTCAGAGATAGACAGTACACAGCAAAACAGAATATGAAAGAACAAACAACTCTATACCAAAGATCCATAGAAACTGTCCAGGGGCACTCAGTGTGACTTTTCCACTGAGTCAACACTCAGTTTCCTGAAATTTCCTTAAATCTAAGAAACCATCAAAGGAATAGAATGTATGCTCTTGAATATAGTGTGCCTCATTAGTACAGGAGTAAAATGAGTACTTTTTCCATACTTACAGTACATAAAAGAGTGGCCTTTTCCACTGGATAAACCAGTGACAAAGCACATACCTTTAAAATAAAAAATATAAAGAATAATCTGTCTCTTTAGAAACAAAGTTCAGAAGGTATTGTAAAGTTACAAGATGAAGGGTGGTTTTTTTTTTTCCAGTGAGTAGCAGTTTGGGAGAAGGACTAGATACTGTCTCATTTTTTTAAAAGGGACTTGATAATGGAAAGAACTTAGTATTTCGTGCTTGGGTTTACTTTAAACTGTAGCAAACTATAGACATCATCAATAATTCACCTTAATTTTCACTATCCTAATATCACCTTTATTTCATATGTAATAATAATGGTAATAATAATATACCATTGCATTTCATTCTAACAGAATGGAAATAATCATTAAAACAATGAAACAACTAAAGGTAATTAAATAATATCTGTGAGCATAGGTGCTAGATGCTACATTAAGTGATTTGAAAACATTACCTCATTTAATTTAAAAATATTGCAATATGTGTTTGCCTCCTTCTACAAATGAGAGTTGTCTGAGTTACACGCAAAGCTAAACTTTCTCCAATGACTGGTCAGTGGTTGAAGGACTAAACTACAATGACATCGAAAAACAAGCTTTTGTCTGTATAAGCAGTCTCATGGCCACGGGCCTGACAGAGAACAAGTGCAGCAGAGGCAGCTCCGTTGTGGTAAAAAGTAGAGGAGTAGATTCTTTTGTTTTTAAAACAGATGTTCTCTGTAGTTCTGGCTGTCCTGGAACTGACTATGTAGACCAGGTTGGTCTCTAACTCAAAAGATCCTCATGCTCTGCCTCCTGAGCACTGGAATTAAAGGCATACACCACAATTCCTGGCAAGTTGTGGATTCTTAAAGTTGGGGGAGCAGAGGGGTGATGGAAAGGACTGGTGACAAGTATAGAAGATTTGAGAGGGTGGTGTTAGGCAATGGAAATATCCTAACCTTGTAGTGATGACTGCAGTATATTAGAAACTATGAGAGTATACGTATTAATAGACTAAATTATACATTAAGTAAAACATACTCCAAAGGAGAGACAGACAGATGCACACACACATACAGAAAGAGAGAGAGAGAGAGAGAGAGAGAGAGAGAGAGAGAGAGAGAGAAAATAAACACCAACCAACCAGATCTAAGTCACACACTTTTTCAAGAGGAGTTTGTTTAATCTAGGGACTGCAAGAATTGTCCATATGGTCACCAGATTCACAGTGGCTTACCCAGATAGAAGGGTCAGCTGGAAGGTTGCCATCAAGACAACTAAAGTCATTAACTTTGAATCACCTTAGCCCTGTTACAACAGCCTTAAAGCAATCACTAAAAGAGACTGAAAACAAAAACACCCCAAACACATGCAAACGTATTGTGCTTGGTAGGATAGAGGCAAGAGAGCTGGATTGGAGAACTCAAATCTTAAACATCTGTAAGGTCTATTATTATAACCTGTAACTGGAAAATACTGTATTTACTATGTATGCACACTTCAAATGAAAAATTGGCAATAATGATTTCTTAGACAAGGGATTTTTCAGGTAATAACTCTTTAGAATTATGCTTCTCCCTAATTATGAAAATATCCTTAATCTATCACCAGACTTGACAACTAACAAGAATGAGTAGAGGCAGGAAATGAATTTGAAGTATATCTCTCCCTTGCCTTTGCCAAAGATTTACCCATAAATCACAGATATTTTATTTTTTTATGAATTATACTTCTAGTCACTTATCCCACTTCATAGAAAATAGTAATTCTTTGAAATTAATCATCAAAACCACAATTTCATAGATGAAAATCATGGAGGTAAATTTTAAAAGCTCCTATTAGCTCTAAAGGTAGCCCATGTCTTCAAATCAGCATTTCACCCAAAGGGCACTCTGTGTCAGTCTTATCACTAACATATCAAGGAATCCCTGAGGATGATATCTCCAAGTTATAAAATAATTTTAGTATTATTTTTATTATTAAGTCTGATTTTGAGAAGCTGAAGGGATGCAGCTGCATGACTGGTTATATTAGAACTTAGAAGAATAGCAGCATTAAAAATAAACTATTAAACAATATTTCTCCAAGATTTAGCTCATAGGTCAAATCCCTCAGAAAACTTTAATCACATCCCTATTTTTCTTAATTAACAAATCCTTATGTGGTCAATGTATCCCATTCCGTTTTCTAGATTGCAACTGCCTGGGCAATACATTGTCACTATTGGTTTCAAACCTAAGCATCCAGAAGTCTCCAAGAGCACCTGTTAAACTACAAATGGCAGAGATTCATGCTAACAATTCCTGATTAATGAACTAGTCTGGGTGGGACACAAGAAGTAAAATTATGACAGGTTGCCAGATAATGCTGAAGGCCTTGAATCACACTTGGAAAATCGTTATTTCTATAATGCTTCAGTTTCTAAATATGGATCTCACAGGCTAAAACCAACAGTGAAGAATTAGAGTGTTTGTCATCTATGGAGTATTCAATATGTATTTCTTAGTGAAAGAACACAAAGAAGCCTTTTCAATGTGTAAAGTAAGATCAAATAGATGCTGAGAAGACAAAGCAACATCACCATCAGGAAACTAATGAATATAGCACCTGTAGGAATGTTCTCATATCCTTACATTTTATTTAAACCACTGCAAAGTCAATAGTCAATATTCTGACTTTCAATGATTCTTTAAAGAATATCAGGTTCAAAGAGAAATGAAGTGTTAAAAATCTTTACTTGATCTAGATTTCTTTAAATCTATTTCAAGAATATGTCGATGTGTATTTGTTCATTAAGGAAACACTTATTAAATACAGTATGTAAACAAACAAGGAAGGTGAGACCATATGAAATACCAATATGAAGGAAGCATTTTACTAAAAAATAATTCAGCATGCAGTTATCATGCAATTACACGCATGGTAGCTGCTTCTGCCAGAATCAGAAAAGATGTTGTAGAACACAATGTTTTTGAGGATTTTAAAGTAAATAGTAAATAAAGCATAATGGAAAGAGTTGGAAAACTATGTAAAACGTTTGAGGCAAGGGTAAAGGCACTTGGCACCAGGCTTGTGAACATGAGTCCAATACCTGATATCCACATGATGAACATAAAGAGGTTTGAGTAGAATGTTAGAGGCAGGAAGACTAGAAAACCATCCAAATATCTAAAGAAAGGATACGGGAGAGTAAGCCAGATAATCACAACATGGAGGAAAGATCTAGAAGATAAAATAGAAATTGCAATACCAGCTGGAAGTGGAGTCAAAGAAGTTAAGTTTAAAGGGTTTTAAGCCTTCATTTAAAAAATGGTAATCCAAGTTAAGAGAGAGGATAGCCATAAAAATTGAGTCAATTTGCTTGGAACTAAAAAATCTTCAGCTTCACTCACATGTAGGGTTCCTATCAGAGACCTGGGTGAATAGCCTCAGGCAATACAGCCAGGTGCTTCTACAAGGCCTGTCTGTCACCGCTGCTTAATCGTCCATCTTTCCCTCTCATCGTTTCTGGTCACATTCGCCCCATATCATATGGCTCTGGCAGTGCCTTTGTCACCTCTATTTAAAATTCTGCATCCTTGTCCTTAACTGTTGGATTTTGAACTACATTATCTTTTTGGTCTGACCCTGTAAGAAAGTTTTTGATTTTGTGGACGGTGTTCTCAGTTTATTCTTAGACTGTGAAGCGCTTCCCAGAGTTTCAGGTGGAAGAAGTGCAGCGCTGGTTTAAATATCCACAGGAACAGTTGGGACCAGAGAAATGTACATGTGAATGGCTGATGAAATCACTAAAAAAGAGAAGGTAGACAGAGGGGAGAGGCTCCAAAATAGAATTTGTTCATTCTGGTGGCAGAGAGAGAGGATGGAGAAAGTAGGCACGAGGGAAAAGATGGAATCATCAGAATTAGGAGCAAAAAACATAGCCCAGTGCAATGGGTGCCAAGGAAAGAATGACTCATTGGAAAGTAGAGCTAACAACTGCTCCCATCTGCTGAGGGAGCAGAAAGGCAGGGCACACAGAAAGTCATGTGACCTTCAGGATTTAGACAGCAGGTCCAAAGCAGTGATGGAAGATGTGAATGGATAACAAAGACATTTGCAGTGTTGCCCCATTGAACTCCACCAAGAAGACACAGAAATGGCAGTCTCTGGGCCTCAGAGAGGGGCAGTGAGATTAAAATGGGCTACTACATAAATGAAAAACAGTCTATAAATCTATTCAAATACCATACAAAGGTGAGTTGGTTCACCCTTTTTATTTTATTCCTGAGTGAACCTGTCTAATGCCATAGCACTAAGCAGAACTGAAATTCAACTCCAGGTTTACCCAAGTAGAAATTTCTTGTCACTGTCACAAAGCATATCTCATTAGCAATGATTACTAACACTCTTATTCAATGATGACCTGGAATTCGGAATTAGAAAAGGCCTGATTGTTCATAATTTCAGGACCACTTTATGAGGAGCCACTTCAGTTCTGTGATGACAACACATAGGAATTAGTATCAGAATATGCACACTCCCCTTGATATTTTCTATTTCTGGCAAGCCTCATTTTGAAATTAATCTGGTAATGTCTGTGAACATGCTAAAAGGTAAGATGTCAACATGTTATTTTCCTTCTTGATAACTGTATACTCTGCAGTCCTTAATAAATAAGAATGATTAGCATTTCAAAAGAAAATAAAAAATCTGGAAGAAATATATATAGCTGAGAGAGTTTCAAATTCTGGTCTGTTGTTTGAGGGTATTTTTCCAAAGTGCCGAGTAGACATCTTCCTCTTCCTGAGCTCACAGGGTCTATCATTTATCATCAAAACAAAGGAAAGAAGCCATGGGTTTTTTTCTTCAGTAACTTTGTTTGGAGGGCTCATTCTTCATACTTAAAAATATTTTATTTATAGTCACAGTCCAGTATTAATGTGTAACATGTGGATTAATATACCCATTGTGTTGAGAGATAAGTTGAATTCACGTTGGCAATTTCATCTAAAACTATAAAACATTTTCAGTAGCAATTATTTCAAAAGAAACTGTTTCTCAATTTAAAGTTTTCTTACTCAGATATTCATTGACATTATTACACTATAATTGCAATATCTGAAGATGGCACATATAAAACTAAACAGAAGTTTTTCATAATTATTTTAATTTTTTAAGATATTACTTAACCATGAAGCAACACTGCTGAATGGCTGCTATAAGCTTCAACGCACAATGAAAAAGAAAATGGGATCAGTAAAATGGGCCATGAAATGGCCACTGGCTGGCCATCTGCAGGCTTTTCCTTGTAACTCTACCTTCCAACACCAAACAGAATTTGAAGATGAACATCATTTTTCTTTTTTTAGCCACAATGCTGGTTGTTTCTATGTTCATCCATTTTAGCTGATTTTCCTCCTTGTTTATGTAGAGCTAACAATACAATAAATAGTGCAATGAGGCACATATTCTCTTATTCATATGCTTGCCTTTGCATAGGAATTTTAGCTAGTAATTGTTTACCCTGATCCAACCTCAGACAGCTTGGCCAGAATATCTACAATACAATTTAGAGCATCTAAAGGGTAGGATTTGTTTATATCATAATACTAACATTTAACCAGGGTGGAAAACAACTCAGATTGTCATGGGCTTTTGAAGAGAGTGTAAAACCATGCAATGATTCTAGGATAGCTTGGGAGAGAGTCTAGCATATCTCATACCTAAGCTTGCCCTAAATTTTCCAATTCTTTTGTACATTCAATAGAAAGCAATACATTTTCAAAGTATATTTCATTGGAGCCCCAAACTGGAGATAATCCAAATGTTCATTCATACAGAAACAAATAAACCATGAGGTATCTCAACAACTGCTCAGAAAAAAAATAAAAAAACCAAGGGATTATGTATACATACTGCAACATAGACACATTTCAGAAGTACTAGGTCCATTCAAAGAAGATGAAATGAAAGAGGACATTCTTTGTTATTCCATTTATTTCAAGACAAACAAAATTGATTATAATAGATGTCAAGATAACTGGTTCAACTAACCTGAGATTCACTAGCTAGGATGGAAATCTACTTGACCTGGATATTATCAGATGTAGTTATAAACAGGTTGATTCTGCCATTAAGTTGTCATTATTAGTACATTTGATCATATTTAAATCAAGCCTTATTTAACTAAAAATAAATCAATAACAAAAGAAAAGTATCATTTATCATGCTAGATAGCAGTCCTCTGTGGGTCACTTGCATGAATAGTCTGATTTCAAACTTAGGAGCTCTGCCTGAAGTGAAGCGGAATGTACCTCAGATCTTTGAAGAGATCATTGTGAATGGGAGGGCATGTCAGTTCAGCACAGTGGCCAGGGGCAGAGGCCAGGATGCGCTTGTAAGCCCCATACCCCGGACTTCCTCAGGCTGCCGCATTCTCCTGATTAATTTTTTTTCCTCTGTTCCACTCCAGATCTCTAGACCTTACTATGAGAGCTTTCTGTATCTCCCTACTGACATGGAACTGCTTGCCCTCCTTGTTCCTATCAAAATTTACCTTAAAACATGCTAGAAAATGTCCCTCCTGACTGAAAATATATAAAATGCCACAGGTGGAAGATCCTTTACCGAGAGCTGCAGGTTGGGGATATGAATGGACATTGAACTAAAAATAAAAGAGAATAGTGATAGGTTTAACTACCAGAAAGTATTAAACTCTTATTACTAATATTAACATAAATAAAATTAAATATTTAGTTATTTTAAGTAAAAAAAAAGTTGGTCACATTAATAGTAAACATAATAAATGTTAAACACAGTAACATACAAATTCTATAAATTATTGTGTGCAAAGGGAGCCCCAACTCGCCCTCTGTAGACTGATCAAAAATGGCAATGTCTCTGCAATCTGTTGAAGTGTAATTGACAAGTTGAGAAGATGTTCACACACAGGAAAGGTCAAAAGAATATAGTAAGAGATAAAACAATGTGGCTTTCTTTACCCACAAATGATACAGGCTGACACTATCAACTGTCCCCAGGGATGCTCTGCTTAATAAGTAGTCTAATAGACAATGTAAAGAAATGCGTGAGGAAGGAGGACTTGGTTCAACAATGAGTACCAGAAGTCTAGAAATAATCTAATATTTCCAACCTATAATACCCCATTTGTGCATAACATACACATTTATACTGAGCCATCATGTGTAATGGCAATGCTAATAAATTTTTAAATGGCAACAGTTGAAATGTCCAACATCAAAAAAATTGATAGAATAAGTACGGTCCTGGTAGAATAGTATAGAATGTAGTCCCCAGCAGTCAATTAATACAAAATTTTGTTTACCATAAATATATATTATATATGTGGTATATATGATTTATATACACTATATATTAACACATGAAATGTAGAATTTTATATATAATTTATATGTTATTCAAATTTTATTTCATATAAAATATATTTACTTCATATATATATAATTTACACTAAGGTTGAACATATGAACTGATACATACTAGGCAAGCACCATACCACTGAACTACATCCTTAGCTGTTCTTTTATATGTATGTTTTATTTTTGAAACAGGACCTCATTAACAGCCAGTGTTGGCTTTAAATTCATTCTGGAGTCCAGCCAGGCCCTGAACTCATTGCAATTTTCCTGTATCTGGTTCCCAAGTAGCTGAGATTTCCAAACCCACACCAGCTGGGCCGGCAGCTATGCATTTTTACTTAAAAAATAAATATTTTCAAAAACAGTTTACTCAGTACTATCCTCTTTTCAAAATGTTTAATTATGTAAAGACAAACTACAAAAAAAGCACATGCCAAAATTTTTCAGTAGTTTCCTTTGGCTATTATGGATGGTATATAATCATCTTTTTCTCAAACTTACCCAACTCTTTCACAGTGATAGTGATGGTGAGTCATAACAAATGTTCTCAAAATCCCTAAGAGCTCTAGATGTTCCAGGAAACTGACAGGAGAGAAACCAAAAATGTAAGAGAGCTCTCAGTGTCCTTTCAAGACCAGCAGTGGACTATTAGAACAAGGTGGCATCCTTTTGTATTTGTCTCACCTCCCCAAGGACTCTCACATTGAAGGTCCCTCTTCATAATACCATTTCCTCTGATGCTTTTACCTCCCTACTATAAAAAAATCTCCATAGTATTATAAATTAAGCAAGGAGAGAATTTAAACTGTCAGCTTAATGGCGTGCATGGGAGTTATGAATGCTCTCAGTCCAAGGAAATTTTAATGAATAAAGTAGGTCAAAACTAAGAGAAACTCTTCTTATGGTATACATGAAAATTATTAGTTTCCTGGGGCTTGTTTAATGTTATGGAAGATACTTGATTTAAAAGTCTTCACATAGGAGGGCTTGGCTATGACTATCCTGGCCTACATTTGGGTACCTCAAAGACAGTGTTGAGGGAAGGGCAGTTCAGTACTGTGGAAGAATCCTAGGATCAGAGTACCTAATCTGGTCTCAGAGTCTTCACTTGCAATATTATTAGTATCTTGGTAGCATGATAAAATCAGTCTTGGTGTTTCAAGGGCCTCACTCCAGAAGTATTTTTGTTATTCTAGTAAGTTCAAAAAGAATGCAAAATTACAATCCAATTACATTGTCATTTTTTAAAAAGGGATGTCTGACTTAAGTAGAAGACCAAGATAGAGGATGTTCATGCAATATTTAACACTGGAGAATCACAAACATTAAAGGGGAGAAATCTTGGGAAATGACATTACAAAATCTAAAATGCTATAAATAGGATATGATGGAACACATGCTGGTATAACACCTGCCCCAAAGCTTTTTTGGTCAAAGAAAAAGTGTTAAACATTAATTTTTTAACTTAAAGTAACACCACCACCTTTCATTGCATAATGGACTAAAATAATCCTTTCTAAGGATATTGAAAATAGACCAAAGGATGATTAACCAGGAGGACAAAAGGAGACTTCAGACGGAAATATCTAATTGTGTCAGTTCATACATTTTCCCCTCAAAGTATACCTCTATAGGAAAGACAAGTGATAGCTAGGGACATGTATGCAATCAGCAGTGACCATGATCCTCTAGAGGGAATACCCAGTTTACATTTCATGAACCACAGACCTTCTAGAAAAGAGTAATACATTTATCAACTTGTTAGAAGCCTAGTTAAAAAAAAATTATGGTGGATCTCTGTGAGTTCAAGGCCATTCTGGTCTACAGAGTAAGTTCCAGTACAGCCAGAGCTACACAGAGGAACCCTGTCTTGAAAAAGAAAAAAGTAAAAAAGAAAACAAAACAAGAACCTTAGTTAATATCACATTCACAGTAACTGATCACTAGTGTGAAGGTATCAAGTTTGAGATATTTTCTTACAAGATTTCTCCAGCATTAGCTGGGTATAAATCAGTCCTTGCTGACACGTGTTCAAAGATAACCTGTTGGAGGCTTACAGGGGGCTGTGTGAAGGTATCCGGGTGATTTCCTGATACACAGCAGCAGAAATCCTTTCTCAGAGAGTTATGAAAGGACCATGTACATTAGACTTTCCAAAATTGAGATGATTAATTTAAAATGCAAATTCTTTAGCAAATTTCCTTAAAAAAATTCTTCTGCAGTACAACACAGTCATATTAAGGTTCCTATATACCTCCTGTATGATTTTGATGAAGTCTCAAATCTAAGAGTCATTAGCTTATGTCAGAAACTTTATGTGATTAACTTACTGCATTATTATAATGCTTTAACTTCCCATAATACAACTGCATAGCATTTTACAGACACTTCCCACTTATTCCTTATGGAACTCGGTACACTGAGGATCAAGATCACGAGTGTTTTAGAGAGGTCTTCGCACCGTGCACTGTCACACCTTACCTCTAACTTCCAAGCCCTTTTCAATCTATTTTAATGAAGCATATCAAGACACTAAGCAGTGAATGTCGAAACATTCGGTCACATATACTGGGAGAAATATATGTTATTGACTGTTTACAGACTGTTTATTGACTATTTATAGCTCTCAATAAGTTCCAACTAACAGAGCACACGTGTTCTTGTTTCTCCACAGAGGAAGACTCCCAGGAACTTTCTGTAGTCATGTGTAAGTACTATGAGCGCTCGCTGAGGGATATTGAGAGATAACACAAACCACATTCACCATCCTCAGGGAGTTTAGTTTTAGGAAATTAGAATGCTATTTTGAAAATAAAAGGAGTGCTCACTTAAGACTATGAACATGCCTCAGCCTGATCACCAAGCTCACTGATGACTTCTGGAGATACCCATCTTTATTTAGGTAGAGAGACTGCCCCAAGGGGAATGGTGATGATCTTGCAAGCTAGGCAACATCTTGTGCCACAATAAGCAAAAGGCATTTTCTCAGTGAGAGTATCTTTATAAACTTGTCATTCCCATGAAGAATAGAATGCTTTAGTTATTAAGTTTTTGACAGAATATCTCAATTTTCCAAGTGCTTTTTAATAATTCCCTGTAAGTAATTGGGCATTTTAATTATATATAGCTCCTTGTCACTGTTCATCTACAAAACATTACAAGATTAGTTAAATAAAGATGTATTAGGCCTCAGTGCTTTTCCAGGTCGTATTCATTGTTTTTTAAGTTATTTTAACAATGATAAAAAGCCACTGAGTTACTGCTTTGAATTCAAATCATTTTTAAAGAAATCCAATCTTTTGCAAACCCTAATAAACAAAAAATTTTAATATTACACAGACAAATGTATATACTATCAATTAGTGCTCATGACCATTTCCCCTAAACTTTCTACTTTTATTTCAATGGAGGAAAAATACTCTATTTTAACTTTCCTTTCTGGTCTGGCCCAGCAGTTCTGGGTTAAGGGGACTTCAGTGTTTCCCACATCCCCAGGGAATAACTCAACTCCTTAGACTATTGATCCTTGGAGGTCAGCACACATAGAATATGTGTTCACCTGTATTTGGCCACAGGGAATCTGCATGATGAGTGAAAGACCCTTTCCTGATGTTTATAAACTTGACTCAGGCAATGCAAGTGACCAAGTCACTCTTACTTCCTACTCAAGATATGGGAGAAACTTGCCGTGCCCAATTTACCGGATTCTAATGTATCTTGAATGAGATCAAATAAGAAAACACTTTGTAAGCCCTAGGTCATTTACAAACATGAAAATGGAAATGTAACCAAACATGTTCCCAATTACTAATGCGTCATTAAGGAGGCTGTGTGTACACTGGCTTGGGGTGTTCTTACAGGGTCCTTGGAACAGCAGGAAAACTGTCAGGAGAATAAAAAATATATATGGTTTTGTTCCTCTGGTGATCCTGCTCCAGATAGCAAGGCCTCCCTGGGTGCTTGAAATTACAAGAGACATGCAAGTTCAACTTGAGATCCTGAGACACAAATTAGATTTTCTAGCTTCTTTTAGGCCCTTCAGCCCAGTAAGACAATGCCCTAGCCCAAGTACCAGATACTTGATAAGCATTTGCTGACTGGTTGGTTCCTGGCTTTTTGGCACTTACTAGTACCATGATTTGCCAGTACACTGTGTGTAAACACCCACATTTTGGTAATAACCTAAATATCTACTTATTGTGAATGAGGAGGCTGAATAAACGAGCTTACATAAGCACAGTCAGCTCCCCGTACACATGCTTCACCATTTGTCTTGCCTTTGCACGCCTTTTGCTAGTGAGGGTTTCAAGGCATCTGCAAGGAGAGAATCACCGAGTCTAAGCAAAATATAACACTCACACCGGAACAGATAGGCAGGCAGGCAGGCATGTGTGTGTGTGCGTGTACAAGTGCGCACACAAATACACACACACACACACACACACACACAAACACTTATCTTTGATCACAGTGATAACTAATCATCAGCGATCAGAGCTCCTAAACTTCATTACTAAGAAAACCTGAGTTTGAAATTATTATATAATTTTGTTGGTTTTGAAGAAACACAGAAGCAAATCTAGTGACTCTATTTAAAGACAGAGCATCTAGTGGTATATGCAAGACACTGGGTTTGATTCCTAGCACTGGAGGAGGGTACACCTCAAAAATAAATTATAAGTTTCAAAAAGGCAAGCAATGTTATTTTCTTGTATAACAATGCCTCCCTCTACACCTAACACCTAATTATTCAAAGACCCTCTGAGGGCCTTCCTCCCTGTGGAAGACCTTTTCCCACTTCCAAGCTGGAAATTATTTCTCTGATATCTAAATAGTTTTAGTGCCATGAGTCAGATCCCCAGGGTTACTCCTTGGGGTACCCTGTTTCCTACATGCCACGCATGACATCTGAAGTACTCCAGATTCACCAAACGCCCTAGAGCAGCGGTTCTCAATGTGCGGCTAGCAGAAAAGAATTCCATGGTCTTCAAGGAAGATGGGAGGCAGAGTACTAAAAGACATGTAAGGAAACTAAAACAATGTTAATGTCTCCAACAAATGAGAGGCCATAAGTTTGGAACCCTAAATACAAACAAGATAACACACGGTAAAGAAAGAAAGAAAGAAAGAGAGAGAGAGAGAGAGAGAGAGAGAGAGAAAGAAATTGCAACAGGACTAGACTGTAGTAATTCTCAATTTATGGGTCATGAGCCCTTTAGGGGCCACACATCAGACATCCTGCATACCAGATATTTACATTATGATTTATAACAGTAGCAAAATTACAGTTATGAAGTAGCAACAAAATAATTTTATGGCTAGAGTAACCACCACATGAGGAACTTATTAAAGGGTTGCAGCGTTAGGAAGGGTGAGGAGCCACTGCATAGAGCTTATAAGTAGTAAGGTGAAAGCTAGCCTCACGTGTCAACCCCAGAGGTCCTTTAAAAGAATTACCCAAATCTTAAAGCTGTAGGCTGCTGATGGCATCAAAAGTCTTTGTCACACTTTAGGAAGTGGAACTGATGGATCACACTGCAGAGTGACTCTTCCTCACTATGTGTAACATTCTGTTGGTCACTCAGCTGAAATAACTACAATCTGAACGGCACAAGCTTTTGCCTATCCCAATGGTTCATGAAACAGCCCCTCTTTTCTCATAAGTAGAAACAAATAACTAAAGTAACATTAAGTGCCTGTTAGAAGCTGTTCACTTATTTTAAGAAATCAACAAGTAGGTTTTTAAGATTTTAAGAAATCTCAAAAGTAGGTGATTAAAAGAAAGGGCTGGAGAAGTGACTCCAGGCTGAAGGGTACTTGCTGGTGTTTCAGAGGACCACTTCTAATTCCTAGCACTCACATGGTTAGGCACAACTGTCTATAGCTGCAGTTGCAGGAGATCCAATACACTCTTCTGGCCTCTGAGGGTACTGCATGCACAAACATTCAGGCAAAGAACCAGTGCACACAACATTCAGACAGACAGACAGATAAAATAAGTTACATTTTCTGGAAATCCTCACTTGACTTAGTATGTTTAATGCTTGAATTGGATAAGAATACTACACTGCATAGCTGACTTTGGAATAAACATCAAAATGACTCTACTCAAAAGAAGTGACTTTGGGCGCTCTGAGCCAGGAAGCACTATTTCCTACTTGAAATCTCGTTCCTTCTGAGTGCAACCAGGTAAAGGTAGATTTGTGTTCAAGGATGTTTTCAGAGGCTGTTTGAGCAATGAAAGATGGAATCTTTTTCCTGAACTGCTCTAGCTCACTCTCTGTGTTCTGCCTTCTCCTACTCTATTTTCAAAAGGCTTAATCTCAACTATAATAGAAGTTTCAAAAAGTTTGAAAGCTATCCATCCACATTATGCAGCAGCAGCCTTGGCAATTCAGTGCCACTACCTGAGTCCTCGTGCAGCTCCCACAGGGACATACATGTTGTTTGCTTAAAACAAAATATTCTCTGGTTAACCTGTGTTGTCATGCTCTTTGGATGAAGCAGATGCTACCAAGAATAAATTTTAGGTTTATCTTCACCTTTAAGCAACTATAACATGAGAATGATGGGAAGGTGGCCTCACTTTGAGGCCCCACAGAAGACAGACGGTTTCATAGCTCAGCTCTGCCTTTTCTGCCCTTTCTAAAGAAGAGAATGTCCCCTGTTAGAGCGAGGCCTGTCTACCACTTTGAGACGCCAGGATAATTAATCAGGTCCTATGCCAGAAGCTCACATGAAGTGTCCCACCTTCACAATGCTCTTGGAATATAAATATGAAGAGCTTCATTTTATTCTAGAAACAGAAGTTCTGAACAGTGTGAGACTTGCCCAAAGTCTGCCCCTTAGTGGACCTCAGCTAAGGTCTGTATGGGAATTCTCAGAGTTTTGAAGAAGTAGTGATATCAGTGAATAAAATGAACAAAAATTCTAGAGTTAAACTGAATGAGCAAAAAGATTTTTTAAGAACAAACACAGTTAAGAAACTTATACATGAAAGTTTTAACCATACTTTCTGGATATTGCCCCAACTCATAATCTAGTACCCAAACTACACAGAACTGAGCTGTAAGAAATGCTTGATTTCTTTATGTAACTGTATAATGCCAGGCAATACGTGGAATGAAATTTGATTTTTAAAATCTTCAAGTCTTCTTAATTAAAAAAGGCAATTAAAATTAAGATTCTTAAAGTAGTTTATTGTCATTCGTTTCTCTGTAACTTGCTTTTAGAAATAGGCATTTCACTTAAACACACAGAAGGGCTCCTGTCTTCTCAAGAATGTAATCCCATAATCAGACTCATTCCAACTGTTGCCTTTTAATTTGAAGTCATAGTTGTACTTGGAGATAAGCCTGTTATCACACCGGCTTACCGGTTAGGTGGGGGATGTATTTGCCAAGCAGAATGAAAGTAGTTAATAAGCATTAATAAACATCTTAAATCAGTCACTCCTTTGCTCTTGATGTGGTGGCAGATATGGAGATTCATAAATTAGACAAAACACATGCAGTGATGAGGAAGGAGGAGCCTTCGGAAGCTCTGTGGAGTTAAGAACCGCAAGATCCAAAAACACATTGGAAGGTAAGGAAAATCAACGTGCTTAAAGAGAAATGACTGGTGAATAGAATAAGTTTAAAAAATCTGGACAGTCTCTTTATCTGGCCTGTTATGGGCCATTGGCAATGAACAGATGAGGAAAAACAAAAAATGCTCAGCTAGTTAAGCGAAATCATGTTTAGAGGCTTGAGCTTTCTAGTGTACTTGCTTGTATACAAAGTCAGGTCCTATCACCCCAGTTAACTGGGCTATTTCATTGTATCAAGATATCCTCATTTTTGGAGTGTGGAATTAATGGTATGTAACTCATAGATTGGTGAGAACAAATACCTTGATGCTTTGCTAGAAGTTAGAACAGTACCTGGCATATAATAAGCACCACAACACTACTCAATACGTATATGATATACTTAACTTCATTTTCTATCATTTGCATAGGGTATAGTTTTCATACTGGGGAGAATTCAGAAAGTAAATTCACTATTCTATTAAAGTTACCTCTTTACTAAAAAGCAAGAGTTAAATTAATTTCTGCTGTAAAGAGAATTAAAATTTAATGTGCTTTATGGAAAAGAAAAAAGTTTTACATTAAAAGTAAGATGACTTGGGCACAAGTTTCATTACTGTCAAGGCAAACGGCTTGTTGTTCTGCATTTTAGCCACCCCAATGATGTCTGAATAGCATCCCACGCACATATATTAAAGCCCAAGTCTTTTTAAAAACTGTCCATAAGAAGTCCTTCAGGAAAGTTCTGTTTTTTCCTGTAGTATAACTGTCCAAAAGGTGCAGCAAGGCTGGACACTTCGCTTAGGACAAATCCCAAGGAAAAGGGACCACCAAAGCGGGAAAACCAAATAGGCTGTTTTCATGTTCACCAGCATGACCAATTAGCCACTTTGCTGACAGAGATTAATTTATTATTCATCTTATTCCAGCATATGTTATTACTTGGTCAGTAGACATGAAAAATGACTGATACGGCATATTACAGTATTGAAAATGGTAACTGTGGACTTCAAGGAAACGGAGCTTAGAATATTAAGGAAAATGCCTTTTTCTCTACTTTGGAAACATAATCCAAAAAGATGATGACATTTCAATGACTATGCAGACATAAATGTTCAGAAATGACAAGATTTTCAGAAATTGATATGAAATATAAAAAGTAGACTATAAAACAATGCCTTGAAAACCAAATAGAAAATTCAGTTTCTATATACATTTTCTAGACAAAAATCCCCGAACCTGTCTAGATTAGTAGTGCTGAGAATTATTTCTGTACACCAAATTGTAACACATTTGATCACTGAAAAATATAACTACACAAAAGATGGCATAAATACACAGACATGAACAAAAGCCTTCTTCATAGTAGCAGGATATATCTTGTAAAATTTCAAAGTAGAATCCATCAGGATAAGAACAGTTCTTTAAAACATGAGGCTGCAGGCTCAGACAAAATGCTACTGGACTAGTATGAGAATACCATGGTGGCCATGCTTCTCCTGACTGCATGATTTAGATTACATCACAGCCACTCGTAATAATGTGACTAAACTCTGCAGCCATTCATACTGCAGATAATTCAATCTAAGCATAAATTAGGTATTTCAGAATTTGAAGCTGTCTGTCTAAGGAAGAATCTAAATTACCTCTTTTGTTTATTTACTCTGCATTCTGCTGTTGTCTAGAAAAATGGGGGCTGATGACCAGATGGTACCTAGGAGTCAAGACAGGCTGGACCACATAAATAATTACATGCTGTAATGTTAGTCCAATATACGCAGATAATTAAAGCAGCCTTGCACAAATACTGTCCAAATTACTAAATACTGCTGCATTGTATTTTATACACATTACAAAGCACTGTCTAATTATTCGCCTGAGGCTTTTATTAATTCTTAGAAATTATCAAATGCTTTTTCTTATTAATGAAAGTTACATATTTTTAAAAAGTCAATTACCAAGTTTTTATGGTACATATAAAATCTATAACCTTGCTTTAGAGAAAATAAAAGATCAGTTCATATCATACAAGGCATTTAAACTGGAGCTCCCATAAACAAAAGGAGTTTCTATAAGCTTTATAAGAGCTTTGTAAAATATGCATGTGTGTGTTAACGCATACCTTGAAAAGATATTAGACCAACACCTTTCTACACTGCCTTGGTTCCCATTCACAAACCTAACTGCCATTACGTCCAGTAATCAACACAATGGAGTTTGTGTAACTGTCTTGATTTGATGGCTGGAAGAGACTACTCTGTCTGAGACTCACCATCATTTGCTCATAAGGCCTTTTATTGCAGCTGTTATTCAGCTCTAATACCCTGAGGACATTACTTTAAGGTGAGTTTGAAATGTCATTCTTTATCAACCCATGGACACTTTGCTACTTACTTTTTGCCTAACAATGAGCTAGACTTTCTGGAATGCAGGTATAAATTTATTTTCACTGGAAATTGTTGATGGCAAAAACCTTCGAAAATGATAAATGAGCAGAAAAAAATCCTTGTTCTATATTATACATACAATGCATTAAATACCATGTAGTACCACACAAATATATACTGGTGTGCCAATAAAGAAATCATATATATATATATGCATATATATATACACACATGTAAATGTATATGAAAATTACACACATCCATGCGGAAATTGTTAATAATAGTATGAGTTAGCTATATTTCTTCGGCTAATGTTGAACAGCATTTTGGTAACTGAATTGGAGTGTGATGACAACCGGACATAACTCAGGTCGACAGTCAAATGTAGAGCAGGGTTCAAAGCTAGTTCTCATCAAACTGTCATGGAAAAAGTCAAAGTAAAGTACGTGCTTATTAATTAGGAGTTCCTGGAAAAATCGCCATCTCTCTGATCTTGTTCTTTTTCTCAACAAATAATGGGCATACACCCTGCCAAGCCTGCGCAGATGATGAAATGAGATACTTCATGGAAAGGTGCCATAGGGATATGTACTTGCAAAGACAGCCGATTTCACTCTATTCTGTCAAAATTTGAAGGATGCGGTGTTTATGACTAATGCTGAAAAACCTAGCATTTTGGAATATTTTAAAAGTTTCTCTATGAAGAGGTATTTTACAACCTGTGTAGACAAGAATGGGCCAAGATAAAGATCAGGTGGAAAGGAAAGGCATTTATTTCTGAAAAACAAAACAACAAAAAAAAAACCTTTCCTTGAGGTCTTAGCATTAGCCAGCTGAATCCTGAGCCTGAGCCCCGTAGCAGGACTTCTGGGCACCTAGGTGAGTCACCACCTGAGCAAATATTGGGGCAATCAGATTATTTAAGAAACTTGAGTTCAATATTCATTTACAACACACTGTAATCATGTTTATTGTCAACTTCTGACAGGCATCAAGTCTCACGGCACACTTGGGAGGGTTTTTTTTATATCAGATTGGCCTACTACATGACTCTGAGGGAATGCTTTGATGGGGTCATTGAGATGGTGAGATGCATCTTAATAGTGAGCTTGGGTCCTGATCTGCTTCTAAGAAGAAAGCTGGCTGGGCACCAGCATTCAGTATTCTCAAGTATGGATGTAACTGCTTCAACTGCTCAGGATTCCTGTGGCCAAGAAGATCCTGGTGAGGATGGATTATACCCTCCAACTGTGAGCCTGTCCCATAAGCTGCAATTGTCAGGGTGTTTCATAATAGCAATGGAAAAAAAATAGGACAAGCATGCCTAGAATCAGAAAGGCTCTGGAAAAGACCACCAGAGCATGGAGAAATAAAGAGATTCTTACACTCAATGGAATCTGAGAATGGAACCATCATGGAGCTCTTTGACAAGGAGTTTTAGTCTTTTCATTGATTAAACAATATACAAACATGCTGAATGTTATTAAGATTGTTAATGTATTAAATATGTGCATAAAAGAAAAATATAAGGTATAGCATATTTGAGGCTCTGATAGTTCACTAACAGAATAGGTAACAACAGAGGAGGGTGGCTCAATGGTTTTTCTATACCAGAAAGGACTCTATTCTATCCTGAGAGATAAGCTTAATCCCATTGAACACCTACACTTAAACCTTTGATGATCAAGTTACCAGATGGAAGTGTAAATGAATGAGATCATTCCAGTCATGACCTCCCAAGGGCTTCAAGGAAGCATATTTAGAAAAGGAAGAGTATGCATTGGAAGACATGGATTCCGTTTCCCATTTTCCTACAGGTTTGTTGTGATCCTGTGGGTGTGACTGATTCAAGTTACTTAGACTTCTGTTGTCACAGTGATAAATGAGAATGATGCTTTCATCAAACTTTAGAGCCAAAAGAGACTGATATTCAAACATGAAATCAATTCAGTGAGTCACTCCGTTAATAACTGGTGGGCTCAGGACTAGAACTCAGTTGATTCAATATATGCATAACTACTGCTTACAGTCTCTTAACTGCTAAATATTAGGAAACTACTATAGTTTGTGTACCGTCAAATCCGTGATCTCATTTGTTGTTTCTAGTGCAGTAATTAATCACATTTTCATTTTATGTGTTCACAAAACAGTCTTAGAAAAGAGAAATAGCTTTACAAATTTTACAACTCCGATAAGTGGCAATGGACAAAATTTTGCATGGATATATTTCTGAGAATTATCAGCACCAGACCAATCTGCCTCAATTATTTACACATCAGTGTAAATTTAAATCAATGAACCTTCCATCTTAAATGCATTTATGAAACAAGTCCAATGTCTATTTGAAACACGAAATTGTGGTTTTGTTACAAGAAATAAATGCATCAATTTGAAATAAGGTGATTGTGCAAGGAGCTCTTTCTAGTGCATTAATATTTAAGTAATAAAAGATACTTGTGATAAAATTTAGTTGTTTTATATTGTTACCAAACCATTTTATGATGAAGTACAGATGACAACTGTTACATATAAGAAAACTTCGTAGGGTTTTGTTTTTTATCATTGTGTTTAGAGATACTTGTTTTCAAAGAGGAATTGTGTTTATTTGTCTAAAGATTAACATTTCCTAGTAGCATGCACTTTTACAGCTAAGGTATAAACACTGATTGGACTAAAGGTGCACTGGTTCCTCCTAGCTGGCCCCTCCCCCATGTAAGCATATATTATGGTGCTGGTCCCATTTCTGTCCTGTAAAGCGATGACATTTTTATTACGAAGTCAACAGTAGAAGTGTGGAGCAGCAATGTCTGTTCCAAACATTCAGAGTCAAAAAGTCTCCTGTCCTCTATAGTAACTAATGACCAGAGCCATTAAAGTTTTCATTCAGATAAGATATATTGTGAAAGGTTTTGCTCATCAATTCTCTTGGATAGGATCCGAAAGAAGTAGGAAAGTTGCCATCAACAAGCATGCAGCAGAAAGTTCCTCAGCAGACTTAATGAACATACCAGTGAAACACCAGATGAGTGTGTCTTACATGTAGCACATTGTACTGACGATATATGCTGGACACAAAAATCGTGACTGTATTACTTGGAACGAATTTGACTCCAAGAGACCAGCCATTAAGTCACATGGAGGACCCTCTCTGTTCGAGTTTAAAAACCTCTGAGATCATGGAATTGCCCTGGGCCGTGGAGCCACAAAGCTTTGATTCTAATTTCTCTTTGACGCTGATCAAAGATCTGGCTTGATTGTTCGGCCCATCTATGATATGTCTCAGTAGCCTCACAAGGAAAATATTCAAGCTCCCTGCAAAATCCCACCACTCCTCTTAGAACTTTGGCATGCACCTTGAAAGTGCTTTGGAAGAATATGTTATAAATTTCTGTTACCAATATTACCCTTATATAGTAGCATGGAGTTCCTTCAAATACAAGCCACGCTTTAAAATTTGTTAACATTTCCCCTTGGGGAAACCCTCTTGCCCTTTAATGGCATAACCTCATCACAGTATTATAATTCCCGGAGCTCATATTTGTTGGAGGAGACTTTGGTTGCTAAGATCTGTGATGGCTTTCTCCTTTCTGTACCTGCTGAAAATATTGAGAGGCTCTCGTCTACTGTTCTAAAGTATGCAGAGCATGGGTGCTGAGGAAGGCTGGGAGCTGAAATGGGAACCTGAGCATAGCACTGACATCATCCCATGCTCCGCACATATGGCATAGCACAGAAGCAGGACTGGCTGAGCACGGGTCTATTCTGGACTCCAGTTGGCTTTAATTATAAGCAAGCTTGCTTCTTATCATTTACAGTTACACAGTTCTCCACTGATTTAACTGGAAAAAAAATAATTTTCTACAGAAGTTGTTTCGCCGTTTATGTTTTTAAATTCATGCAAAATAGGAGGGGGTACTGAAATGCTCTCCAGATCTGCTTCTCATGTATATGCGCTTAAGAAAATCCTCACCACAGATTCTGCAATTGGGTCAGCTTGCACAAAGACGTGTGGGGTAGCCATGAGCTCCCTCTGTACCCTGCAAGCCTTGTAAGTGACACCTCATAATAGTGCAAATGAAGCATAGCATGATAAGAAAATGAAGAAGAATGAACCTGGATCCTCAGCCCAGCAGTTTCTAAGACATAAGATTATAATTTTATTCTTTAAAATATACCACACTAGCTTTTTCCCCTTTTATACATATAAGCCTATATGTGAACTCCATATTATGAAATAAAAGGTTTTAGGACTCTCAGAAATTGCATTACACTCAAACAGGCTCATTTACTTGTTTGTCTACACATGCACATTTGCAAGAGTCACAGATTTTAAACTCGTTTTTTTTTTTTTTAACCTGTCTTGATTTTCTGGTAGGAATGATCACACTGTCATTTACCTTTGTGCTTTGCTTTCAATATCATCTATTAGGCTCAGCAATTCTTCCCTCATGAGTCCTTTGTCCTAACAATTAGCTCAGTATCCAGAGAGCTTATTGACCCAACAAATTCAACATCACCCCTTTCTTATTAGGTTTCTTTCAAGCAACCACCCTACCTGCCCTGTTTCCAGCCCCTCTGCACTTCCTTCCTCACCCTGGTTTCTGAGTCGACCAGCCTAGGAGGCTGATTTTTCATCCTAATGTTATTAATTTGTTCCTTATCAAATTAATTCTCTCTTTTCTAGAGAAGGGAGGGGCGAAGTGTGAAAACTTCACACCTGGAGTTATTTAGGGGCTTACATTGTGATTGGTTTGATGGGGATGGGAGGAGGTTTACAAACAAATGTGATCCTGTAAACAGCAGCTCTGAAGAAGAGAAAGTTCTCTGACCCCAAAGAACGATGCCCACGGTGGCCCCCACACTGTCTTCACCACTCCATCGGTCTTTCTTCTCCTTCTCAACGATAGCTGAGCTTGAGTTCTCATTCACACATAGACAATTACACTATTCTGGAGTGAAATAAATGTTGGCATCTGCCTGGGGTAGAGGCTGCAATGGGAAAGGGGTGTCCGGCTGCCACAGGGGCCCCTTGCTGTCCTCCATCTCCTGCTCAGGTACTGTCCCAACTCAGAGGCCTCATCACCCAGTCACTCTGCAGAGGCAGACTCACAGGGAACTTAAGATGCATAGGAGATTATTAGCTCATAGCGCCCCACTGCTACAATTAGGCACCCCACACCCTCGCATACCCCCATCTGGCGTACCACTCCCACCCGCCCCCGCTCTGTCTGGCCCTCCTGTGCCCTGGCTCGCCTTCCTCCCAAGGGACTAGTACAGTTCTGCACAAAGGCAGAGCAGTGGTTGAGGGCTGCACCAGCTAAAGGGAGCCAGTGGAACGAGCACCTGAGACTCTTGACTGTTTTCCCTCCCAGGGATCGGCCCTCAGATTCTTACAGAAAGCCCTGGTTCAGGTTTTACTAGGTGTCTCTAAAGGAATTCCTGGGAGAACCAGGGAAGTGAGGTAAACAATTTTTGAACCCAGAGTAAAGTGTGTCACTATTCCACTCCCGTGAGGGGTTGTCAGGATGACCTGGCCTCAGTTCATTAGATCATGCTTTAGCTTTTCATGCCTAACCACAGTGGTCCCAAGGTAGGAAGTCTACCCCTGGGGAAGAGGCAAACCAGTAGTCCTAGCAGCTGCCTCTGGGGGTGGGTGATGCATGGCAGCTGGCAGAGGACCCAAGGCTGAGCAGAGTCTTAAAGGTGAGCAGGGATGAGAAGGGCCTGGTTCACGCTCTTGGTTCCTCTGAAGAAATAACCCCGCTAACCAAATTGGATTTTGGAAAACAGGTTCCTTCTGTTCTAATTTCTCTTCCTCCAGGCAGAGCTCCTGGCTTAGCCCAGTCAGTCTGAACTCTATGGAAACCGTCAATGGAAAGAAGTGAACAGAGCAGAAAGCTAGACCTGTGTTCAGGAACCTGCAGACAAGATCCTCAGGGAGACAGGGTCGGTATAGCCTAAGCTCACTCCTGTTTCATCTAAAGAATAATGTAGCAAAATCACCAAGAAACTGAAACCCCTGTGTGTGTGAAGCAGGCAAAGGACAGTTCCCAGGAGGAACCGTGTGTCCAATGGGGACTGGCCAGGATCAGAGAGTTTCTTATACCGCTGCCTTCTCCAGTAAGACACACACAAGTAGGACAAGAGGACTGGCCTCCTGTTGAGTGGGTCCCTAGTCCCGGGACCTCTTTCCTGCCACTGCAGTCTGAGAGCGTGTTGGAGGGATGCACAGATTTGAACGCTCCCTTCTCCGGTCGTGAAAGATGGGCTGGAGGTGGGGCAGCACCGCACAGACAAAAGGTTCTGCAGAGCCCTCCTCTCTTCGCTTAGGTCCCTCTGTGGAGCGCGGCGCCCCATCTGGCCACTGAGTGACCTTCTAGCGAGTGACGCCCCCTTCGAGAGGGGCCAGGCACCCTGCCCAGGCTGATTCTTTATTAGATGCCCACGTCTCCCAGCACCTCGGCAAGGCACGCCCCTCCCACCCCTCACCACAAACACCCGCGATGCCTTCCTTCACCCATCCCCTTCTATTGTCTTCAAAGAGATAAGTGACTCCCAACAAGCACACCTAAATGCACCTCCCTTTTCTCCGACTCCGATTTCTTAGAGCCTTAAGGGCTAAGAAGCGAGCAAGTGCTGGATTGGGGGGGGGGGACACCAGGAGATAACCCGCAAGAACTTGGCATCGCAGACCCACCGTGTCCGCCTCGCAAGGATGCT
Organism: Ondatra zibethicus; assembly: GCA_004026605.1. Taxonomy (NCBI): domain Eukaryota; kingdom Metazoa; phylum Chordata; class Mammalia; order Rodentia; family Cricetidae; genus Ondatra; species Ondatra zibethicus. The sequence continues at coordinate 103,059 of PVIU01003227.1, read as the reverse complement.
GGTGACCTGTAGATTGCAATAGGCACTGAATGATGCTTGCTGCTGCCATGGAAATGGTGGATGTGGTGCGCTCCCAAACTGGACGCCCCCCAGGCCACTCCTAGGAGGCCGCTGAGGGTGAGCGGGACTATCCAGAGCAGGGCCAGGCGCCCCCCTGCGCCGCCGCCACTGCCGCCCCCGGGCGATCCCAGCTCGACTCCGCACCGGAGCATCCTCTGGTACATGGCGGGGCGCCCGCCAAGGGGCAGCCTCCGCGGGAGGCAAAGTTTGGGGCGCAAGAAGAGGAGAGGAAGCCGGGGATCCGGCAGCTCGCGGCGGGCTACGGGGCCGGCCGCCTCACCGCGCCACGGCACCCATCCTCTCCCTCCTTTGGACAGTCTTCTCGGGGTCCTGGAGTCTGCCGTTCCCTGCGCCCAAAACAATCCGAAACATAGCCGAGGCGGATGCAGCTGGCGAGGGACTTGTCCGGAAAGGCAGCCCCGGAGAATAGCAAGCGCAGAGAGGGTGGCTGCTCCCAGGTTTGCAGGGCTCCAGGTTCTCCAGATATACTCCCCAAGAGTTTCGGGCGAGAGTGTGTGCCGGTGGGTGGGGAGCAGGAAAATTGTTTAAAGCTCCTCCCGGAGGGTCCTCACTTCTACATGACAGCCATCCACCGGGAATCCACTAGGTAAATCCATTTAGCATTGTGCGTGGGGAATGGGGAGGCCACTTCTCCGGTCCAGCCTCCTTTCAGGATAGAAGCAGACCCCATGGACGCGAGGCACCCCTTCTCTCCATTCAGCCCCGGCCCGCTCTCCGGCTCGCGCCAGCCTCCCCCGGGCAGCGCGCAGAGCAGCGGCGCGCATCGCCTGCTCCAGAGGCAATCTCTGAGTCCGCCGCCTCCTGACACTTACGCCGGGCGAAGGGTTCAGAGGGAAGAGGGCACTCTTGTGAAGACAGCGGGGATCGAACTGGGGAAGGCGAGCAGAGGAAAATCGGGAGCAAATGAATGGGCGGAAGAAGAGAAAATATTTTTAAAAAGCAAAAGAAGAAAAAAATTAAACAGAAAAAATAAATAAAAGAACTGAAAAACACACGCTGGTGAAGCTAGGGGCTCTATGCAAATCTGCAGTCTCCAAACAGCAAATCACCGAGGCTCGGATGCAATGCAGAGGACGAGCCTATGTAAGGAGGGAGGCTGGTCCAGCTTCCCGCAAAAATCGCCGGCTTTGCCTCTCCCTGGCATTCTCCACACATCACAGGGCCACGTGGACGGCGATGCGGGAAACACCTAAAAAGCAACGCTTTTCCTCAACCAGGTGATCCCTCTGTCTGAATCACCCAGGCATGAGGCACCATCCCCTACCCCTCTGCGTAAAAGTAACCAGTGTCTTTTGCGCTCCTAAAAGAGAAGGAATCGGGATCTTTTTATTGGACCAAACTTATTCTTCCAGGTGTTCAAATCCAAACTGCTAAAAAAGGTTTGACTCCATCCACTCGGCGTCAATTCCGATAATCTGCTTACTGCATGTATTATTTATAACAAAGAACCCTCCTTCACACTACAATAGCGTGTGCCTGATAGGAGCCAGTGGAAGTCAGGGAGACTGAAAGTCCAGGAAGACAACAGAATGAGCAGCTGGGGAAGAGGTGGAAAAGAGAAACACGGAATATGAGAAGAGGGAGAGACAAGAGACAGAGAAGTAGTGGGAGTTAACTGTCTTTCAGTCAATAAATTGGGATATACAATAACAATAACTCTGAGATATCTAGCCGCCCAGCTGTGATGTCTCCTCTTCTGATGGCGGGTTCTCACCCTATTTCATAAGGAAAATCTCATTAGGGCCAAAAATCCCAAGAGCTAGTAAAGAGATATTTATATGAAATTGGGCATCTTTCCTGAAAGCTTTGTGTCCCCAAAAGAAAACCAGAAAAAGAAAAAAAAGATAGAAATCTACCTCTCAGACTAGAAATCTTCCAGTCCATGAGACAGGGAGGACCCCCTTCAGATTATGAATAGGGATTATTACTGAAACATCACCAAGTTTTTCAACAGATGATAAGGGCAACAGTGTGCCCCTGACCTGACAGTCTTACTGTTATTCTGTTGAAAGACAAATCGAAGTAACTCTGAAACACACATCCTGTTGGCTCTTCACTTTATATATAATATGTAGTAACAAATACCAGTCCCTGTGTTTTTATCAAATTATTATTATTAATTATTACTCTTTTGAGATGGGATATCATATAGTGTTGGCTAGGCTTGAATTCCAGATCCTCCTGCACTGTCTTCACAAGCACTGTTCTGAGCTCATACACCTTGGAACATCATTCTGAGAAGATTTGGTTCAAATCAGTTGTTTACCCATGCGACCATTTGAATTTGCACATTGTATGCTAGCTCTTGCAAACAGATAAAGACTAGACCATGAGAGTCAATACATAAACAATGGCCAGGAGTTCTGAATCAAACAAGTGGCAATCCATCATCACCCCTTTTCCCTCAAAGCTTATTTCATTTTACTGAAAATCTAATTCTTCTATAGTTTATTACTCTATGTAAAAACATTGTCTCTCAACCTACCATAGGGGCTCAAATACCAACAGAACAAGGCCTGCATCTCCCACTGTGTGCCGATTCTACTCTGTATCTCCTACTGTGTGCTGCTTCTACCCTTGTCCCCCAGGGCAATTTCCTCTTTATTTACTTGTGTTTTTGTGTTATCATAAACAAGCATCATCTTTATATTTATTGTAAAGTACAGCTCTGAGAGAATTAATAAAATCATCCCCAGAGTATGTTTTTAAGACTATAGGTCCAGGGGTGGAGGAGATATATGTGTGAGAAGAAGCATTTGCTGTTAAAGCCTGACAACTAGAGTTTGGATCACCAGAACCCACATATAAGACACATGAAGCAGTTCAATCATCTGTGGTCCCCTTGTGCTCCTATAGAGATGGGAGGTGGTGACAGGGAAAATTTCAGAGGCAGGAATGTCAGCGACAGAGCGCTCTTGTCTCACTCAAACACTGTCCTCTGACCTTTACACATGAGCAGTGGCATATCCACATCCACCACTCCCACGAACGAGCACACACACGTGGCCCAGATTCTGGATTTGACATTTCAGTGTCTTCATGGAAAGAGAACACTGGATTAGGTAACCAAAAACCTGTGGTGGCTTCTTGGCAACGCTGTTCACTGGTTATATCATGTTATTTCTTGGCCTCTCACCAGAGCACATGACTTCATTTATAAAATAGTTAACAGTCTTTTTTTTCTAATCAATCCCATGAGGTGGAAAAGATACAATGTGCCATTAAATGTTAGAGTGCTTTTAAAAAAAGCATCACATTCTCCGTCCATGTAAGTCAGGATGTGTGGGTCGATTAATGTGCCCAGTATCTCACACATTTTCTATCCATAGGAAATGTAGTGTATTTTCTCCAGCACCCCATAGATGGTGTAATTTGTCCTTTCCTTTCCAACTAGGTCTTTGGAAGGGACAGGAGCTAAGTCTTCCTTTGTACTCCCTCTAGTGCCCAGCATATGTGAAACACAGGGTAATCTCAAATACACCAAGTTCTCATTATTTTCTATAGTTATAGTCCATAATCATTACCATGAGTATAGACACCATGAACACTGAAGCAGCAAATGGTGAGTCACTCTTTCTAGAGAGAAATACCAGGCTAGGTTCTTCTGAATGCTAGTGATATCTTTTTGAATCACTAGTTAACAAATACCCTTATATTCTATTTAAAGATATTACTTAATATACATTGTTCACTAACTAACAAAGAACTCTCGACCTGAATGAAGCTTATGTAACATGTGCATTTTTATCTGTCAAGGACATTCGAGGCTGTATGCATTTTAGTGTTAGGATTAGGAACTATTTTCAAATATGAAAATCACTCAAGAAAAACATGAAGTGTAAGCAATGCACTTGAGAAGCAAGACAATAATGTTGTTTGAGCTACACAGATGCACTGTCTCCAAAAAATAAATCAAATCAATCAAAACAAAACAAAAACCCATGAGAGGTATAAGAATTTTGACACTAAGCGCATTGCCGTCAGAACACGTTCCTTTGGTGCAAAAGCAGAAGCAGGAAGGCAGAGCTTCAACTTGTTCACCCTGAACTTTGAACCCCTGTTGGGGACTGAAATTTTTCACTATTCTCTGCATGTGCACTAACAATTATCAATGGGTCAGGTATTAATTTGGGGTGACACACTTGAGTGAAGAGGGCTGAAGAACCTTTCTGTGTGGATAAACAAGATTGACTGCCTTTGTTACTCCCTTGATTTCTAGAAAAGGATGGGGTAGTGCTTTTAGAAAGTAACTCATATAAGTTAGAGCACATCGAAGAAGGGGATCAACGCAGGAGATTCCAATGAGTTTGCCTAAGAGCAGTCAGAGAAGAAAAATCTCTCTCCTGCCGTATATTGCCAAAGGCCTTGGGAGATAAAGACAGGGTTAGGGAAAGGATAGGCTAGAAATCTTAGTTTTACGGGAGTCTCAAGAGCTTAAGAAGGAGTATTTATGGCTGTCTTGACAGAGAAAATTGTAGCTATTGTCTTTCAGGCAGATGTCTAGGGCACCTTTGCAATACTTAGGAAATACTGGGGTGGACACTGAGCTGCTGCTGCATCAGAGTTTGTTATAAATGGTAGTAATTTTATCCGGATGGTGGGCAAATTTCTTATGGACAAGCACATGCCTCTCTTTTGGATGAGCAACTAAAGCTTGTTCTTTTTGTTTTATCTTTGCCCCTTCAGATGACTAGGCCAGCAATTTGAGATTATGCTCCATAAGGGAAGAAGAGACATGTCTGAAAACCTGTTTTTAGAGGACTCAAAAATTTGTTGGAAGAAACATGGGGCTTTGGCTACCGGATCTTTTTATTCCCAGCACATGTGGGGTGATATTAAGTGTGTGTTAGTGTTACTTTGTACTCTGTGAGAGTCGGTGACTTTTTCTGGGATTTTCTTCTTTCTTTTTCAGATAGACTCACTGTAACCACTCACACTGTTCTCAAGTTATCATCCTGCCTCAGCTTCTGCATCAGCCGAGGTTAGATCAATATGCTGACTCTTCATCCACATTTTATGGCCCTATTATCATAGCCAGAGATAGTTGCTGGAAGTCTTGGACCATCACCATCTCTGATCATGATGGAGTTTTGTTCACTAGTTTGTATATTCTACCTGTTTAAAATAGATTAGTATGTATAAAGTTCAAGTAATGAGAGTTGGTGTAGTGGGGGTTAGGAACTGGTTTTCTTTGTCTTTATTATCAATACATCAAGTGTGTGTGGCATATCCACAGTCTCTTTCACATCCTACTTACACTGAATAAAAAATCTGAATCCTAAATGCATCTCACCCTTTATCATGTATAATATGTCAAGATAGTACTAGGAACCAACAACTTATCTGTAGTTGACATGATCAGATATTTGATTGTATTAAGTCACTTAGCCATTGCAAAATGTTGTGAAGGAGGTATGCATATTGATCTCTAATATGATAGCCATCAAATTCTGAGAGGTGATAAGCTGAGTAAATATTATCACTAAAACACTATTATATGTGTTTGAAGGAAAACATTTTGGTAAATTATCTTTGAGTTTGCTTATAAAAAACAAAAAACAAACAAACAAAATACCCAAAGGTTAGAACCTCTTCCAGCTCCCAGAAGGTGCTACATAATTTCATGCCTACTTATTAGTAATACCTGTTTCTATACCAGAAACTAGTTTGAATCTTGCATTCACTATGACCTATTTTGTGATCTCTAGAATAGTTAGCCCTCACTTGCCCCTAACAACTGTTGCTCCTGAGTACTACCCAAAGGACCCAACTAGCTATGTATGTTAAATCATCCCAAGAAACTCAGGCGATGATTTACAATGAACAGCAACATGAGTAGCCTGAGGTGGACAACAATGTTAAGAAGTGGATGGTGTGACATTTTGGGAATGAGGAGGGAGGTAAAGGACATGGGAGAAGAGAGTGAGTAGAAAGGAGAATTTGGAGAGAAGTGGGAAAGGATTGGCCATTTCAAATTATTGTTTCATTTCCCAAAGTCACGCTGTCTTAAAGAATAGAATGGTTGACAGGCAGACATTTCTACCTTTTCATGGTTTTCTTAAGCTTAATTGGAAATCCTTATGGTTCATTATTAAGCTTTTTAAATAGGATGGTAGACATTAAAAGTGGGAGAAGGGAAGTATATTAAAAACCCACAGGCAGCACTAATCTTCTAAAAATTAAAATGAAGAGACTGTCAGTCCTGCACTTTGCACTTCTACTGACATCATTGTAGAAACAAGCCAACCCCATATTTCTATCTATCTGTACTTCTTGGAACTGAGGGGGAAGGAGAGAGACACTCACAGAAGAATATAGTCTTTAAGAATTGGAAACATAAACTCCTGGTCCTGGTACCTCTTTATATGACAGTGGGTCCTGAAGGGGATTCTGTGAGATGACCAGAACAGAAGAACAAGGACACTGAGAGAAAGAAAGAAAAACACATGCGACAGTTTAAAAGCATCTGTGGAGATCTCCTGTAATCCTTTAATTTGGGCGGGGGGTAGGATGGTAAAATTGTGTAGCAAAATAGTCATGTTGTGTATGGTTTTAGAAGTTCATTTTCACCCTCCAAACAGCCACCATCCAGTCACAGACATGGTCATCTTTCTATAACATAGAGCCTAGTCACTAATATAATTCAGGGGGTGTGGTGTGAATCCTACATGAGCCAACATGGCACGCAAATGACTCAAACTAAATTAAAATCTGGATGTTCCGTTGACTTTATTGAAGTCAAGGATACTTATATTTAGGACTGGAATATTTGTGATCTGTATGTTTCCTTTGTCCTATTTAGTAAGAATGTAATTTATGGTGGCCTAAATAAAAGTCAGTGCCTATGCACCATAATAACTATCTTTAAATATTGCAGGTCTTTGCTTGGGTACCAACCATTCAAGTCACCTTCCAATTATTGTCAGAATTTGCTGTTTGTCTAGTTTTTCATAAAACTCATATTCTTGACAAACTGTACCAAAGTGAGTGAGTTCATTTGTTGGGAAACATAAGCCAAAGTGCCAGAATGTGAGCTTGAATTTCATCTCTGTCATTAATGTGACATTAGGTGCCATCTATCCCAGTACTACTTTACCATGTTTTAGGGCAGGCTAAGAACTTCATTCATACCTACACATTTTAGTCAGATACTGAAAACAAAAATAAGGAGCTGTGATGTGGTTTTTAACAATGCTTAAAACTCTCTTTATTCTGTCAAGTTTACTTATTTCCAAATAATTTATTAGTTTGACTTCTCTAGATCTACTTTGTTCAAATTACAATGCAAAGGGAGAACACTATAACATCTGCTATTTTGTGTGATTCGGGTCTCAGGTGGCTTTGTTTTCGGCCTCCTTAATCTTGGGAGGACCTGCTACTATACATTACCTAAGAGTTCCTAGGTGATGCTGGAGATGCTGGTAGGGGAGAACAAGACTTCGGACTGCTCTTCTGTCTGAATTCTGCCCTTTACATAGGCTTTATCAGCGAATTCACAAAGTTCCGTTTTCATTAAGCTACTTAGCAATGATCTTACCTCCATTTAGCTGCCTCAAAAACTACAGAAAAGTCAGTGTACTGTAACCATATATGATGGTGTTGATTTCATTTCTCTTCCGTAAAGCATTTTTGAAGACTTCAATGTGCCATTATCTTCATTTCACAACATACAAATGTATATTCTCTTTATTCTTGTTCAAAAATCATCTATTTCCCTGCTGCTTTTTGCACATGAGTTCATCTTTGGCTACTGTGCTAGTGGCTCCTACTAACTTACTAGCAAAATGGTTTTAGGTAGGCTATTTATTTAAACACAATTTCTAATCAGAAAAAGTTGCTAATAATTGAAAGGTCACTGTGCAGATTAAGGAATTTGATACCTTTGAAATAGGATATCACCTGACACATAAATGTACATGCCTTTGCTGTTATTGCAAGTGATTATCATGGGTTATTTTTTCTTCCATTATAGTAAGAAATTCAATCAGGTAATACTTGTTTTCAAATAAAACCTAAAACTGCTACTGTTTCAATTAGTCAACCACTCCAACAAAAGCAAGTAGGACATCTCTCCCAGGGACTGGCCTATCAACCTTCCTATCTGGCCCATGTCAGCTACGGGGAAGACCAATGCTGTACACTGACAGGCTGGCACCTGTCTGCTACACTACAGAGCACAGTCTATCATGTTCATTCATCTGTCCAGAGAAAGCAACATTAGCTTGTTCGGAATGGAATCCGGTGTAAGGATTAGAAGCCAAGGTAGGGTGATGGAAAACTAACACACAATTTGATGATTCTCTAGCAAGCGCAGGCATTTATATCAGAAACCAGAAATCATGTCCGTACCATGTGTTTAATTTCCTGAGCATCCAAGCACTTAGGTCACCAGTCAGTTTACTCTATCTTTGCAAATCCATATTCTGAAACATACAGCACTATTTGAATACAATGAAAGGAGTTCAATCATGAAATTTGGATTGAATCTTAAATAGCTTTATATGAGACCTATAGTCGAATACCTATCCAATTCGATAGTTGTTAGGTTAGGTATGTATTAGATTACAAGTTTGTTACAATGATATTTCGATGTTTGTACTCTAGCTCAGCAGGCATGCTCAATCCACTACAAAGATCTCCTTCCCTGTAGGCACAGTTAAATCTTCATAGCATGGAATATAAGCCACTATGTTGGCCTCCATGCAGCCTCTCTGGTCTTAGTGCTCAGCTCCTGTTGTTTCCCCCGTAGACAACTTATGTGGGATGTCTCTTTTTATGCTGAGAATATGTTTTATTACCATTGATTAATAAAGAAGGTGATTTGGCCACTAGCCAGGCAGAATAGAGCCAGGTGGGAAATCCTAACAGAGATACAGGGAGAAAAAGTATGGAATTAGGGAGACGCAAGCACCCACTGGAGAAGCAAGATATGAGTTAACAAGCCATGTGCCTTGTGGTAAAATATAGAATAATGGAAATGAGTTAATTTAGTGATAAGAACTAGTAAATAATAATCCTGAGCTAATAGGCCAAACAGTTTGTAATTCATACTAAGCCTCAGAGTGGTTATTCCAGAACTGGCAAGTAGGAGAGAAACTTCCATTTCCAGACACCTTGTGCTTCACTTCTAGAAACTCTTTTCTAAAACATGGTGGGATATTTGATTGTTGTTTATGTTGCCATTACCCACCCTATTCCCTCACAGTGAATAAACAACCCCTTTCTCTTCTTCCTTCCTAATATTTAAGTCATTTCTTCAATAAAAATCTTAAACATATTTCTTTTTTGGAAAAATTTGGAGATGCTACTGTTATTTACATTCTTGATTATTGGAATGTTAAAAATAACTCCTCAAACCAACCCCACATCAGACAGAGGGCTGATCTCCAAAATATACAAAGAACTCAAGAAATTGATCATCCAAAGAACAAATAATTATTAAAAATGGAGTACAGACCTAAACAGATAACTCTCAACAAAGGAATTTAAAATGTCTGAAAGACACTTAAGAAAATGTTCAACATCCTTAGCCATATGAGAAATGCAAATCAAAACAACTCTGGGATTCCATCTTACACCTGTAAGAATGGCCAAGATCAAAAACACTGATGACAACTTATGCTGGAGAGGATGTGGGGTAAAGGAAACGCTCCTGCGTTGCTGGTGTGAGTGCAAATTGGTACAACCCCTTTAGATATCAGTATGGCGATTTCTCAGAAAATTAGGAAACAACCTTCCTCACTTTTGGGTATATACCTAAATGATGCTCAATAGTAACACCAGGACATTTGTTCAACCATGTCATAGCCAGAACCAGGAAACAACCTAAATGTCCCTTGAGCGAAGAATGGATAAGGAAAATATAGTACATTTACACAATGTAGTACTACATAGCAGAAAAAAACATAATGACGTCTTGAAATTTTCAGACAAATAAATGGATCTAGAAAACATCATATTGAGTGATGTAAACCAGACTCAGAAAGACAAATATATCTACTCACTCATAAGTGACTTTTATACATAAAGCAAAGAAAACCAGCCTACAATTCACAATTCCAGAGAACCTAGACAATAATAAGGACCATAAGAGAGACATACATGCATCTAATCTACATGGGAAGTAGAAAAAGACAAGATCTCCTGAGTAAATTGGGAGCATGGGGATCATAGGAGCAGGTTAGAGGGGAGGGGAGAGGAATGGAGGGGAGCAGAGAAAAATGTATAGCTCAATAAAATGAATAAAAAAGAAAACCTTGAAAAATAAATAAATGAATAAATAAATAACTTTAAAAAAGAAAAAAAAAACTCCTCAAATACTCAGGACAAATAATGACATGCTTAAATTCCAGCTCTCTTGAGTGGTTATGTAAAGTTATAGAATTAGTTCTATCTCTATGTTTAGTGATTTCCAAGGACCCAACCAGAGAGAAGAAGGAAACACCCTCCTCATTTCACCTGGAAACTCTTCAGTTAACACCTTCTATTGCTTAGAATCTATAAGAAATTGAGACCAAATTTTAACTGGAGTGCCAAGTTAGTTGATTATAAGGAGTAATGGAATTCATTGTCATGTTTTTCCTACTCATGTCATAGCAGATGTCATTCTTTCTCTAAAGTTATGAAAAACAAAATACACCCAGGCTAAGCTGCCTGCTGGCAAGTGGAATAGCGAGGAAAGGTTTCTGGCTAATTTCTGAATATTTGGCTATAAGATTTATATTAAAATCATCATCACTATAACCATTCAAATAGTCTATGATCGAAAACCAAACTTCAAATGAAATGTATTTACTGGGGGACAATAAGAGAAAAGCTGCAGGACCTGGGAAACGGCACAGCTCAAACAGCTTGGTCCCTTCACAGTTCAAGTCTCCTAGAATATTAATTTCAACATGCCCCAATATATTAATTCCTAAAAGATAGGGGACGCTTTGTTTCTTTTATAACACATGTATGGCCTCTGAAGCATTTTGAAAAACCATTAATCTATTTTTTTTTGTAACTGTCTTCCTTTTTTTGTGAAAGAATTGCTTTCCCCCCCATTTGCGCTGTTCTGTGCTGCAGTGACTCCCCTGGAGGACCACGTGTTTATATTGACAGGTGTTAGTGGGTTCCAGAGACCTCTGTGGAATTCCTCTGGGTTGCACCAAGATACAGTAGAAAATATAATGCTGCAAACGTAACGAACTTACCTTATTGTGTTCTAAACACAATAAGCCACACAGCGAGTAGAATTAATTTGCTAATGTCTTTCTAATGAACCTTTAATTAGACATATGTTGTGGTCTTCAATATCTAAAAGAAGTACATATTAAAAACAAAGCAATACCTGATGATTCTCTGGATGCTGTCTCATGATTACCTCATACAATGTTCAATAAAATAGTTTGACCTCAATTATTCGAGAGTTATAATACCCATTTCTAGATACAAATTCTTTAAAATTCTGACTAGATGAAATAAATTTCTTTTTCTGTTTGTCTTCAACAGTTAAAACGGGATTTGCTCTTTTGTTGGGTGTGGGTGGTATTCTGAGTTTCTCAGACAACATCTCAGAAATCATAAGCTGGTGGCCTTGGTCTCTATGTCAGTTAGGGAGAACTAGAACTCCTGACCCTCCTGCCTCCACCTCCCCAATGCTACAATTATTTACAGCCTTTTGCCACAGAACCAGGCTTGTGGTGCTAATCTTTAAAGGATGGAAAAATAAAAGTGTTCTGTACAGTGTAAAAATTGCACTTGTTAATAAAATTTAGAGATAACTAATTGAGAATGTGTTTTAACCCAGTTTGCAGTGTTCTATGCTAAAAGTAATGCTACTATCTAGCAGAGCAAACATTCGCTTAAGTGGAGGCTGAACTGAAGAGTTTGATGGCCAATGGAAGATCAATTCAAATAAGTGCTATCAACACCCTTTCATATTAGTGATATATTTTGATTTAAAATTTGTCAAAGACAAAATTCAAAATATTACCTAGAAAAACATGCCTCTTTCAGAAAATCATCAGTTTTGAAGCATGGCCTGACCTTTCTAGCTAATATTTAGCATAGCACAAGGAAGAGCTACAAATAAGCCACATTCCCACGGCTCGACTCTGCCAAGGTCTTAATGTCTCATTTCAGTTTTTCTTGAAAATTCTTTCTTGCTTCTTTATAATTGCAGTTTTCCATGAGACCGGAAGATCCTGTCAGTCATGCATTTTACTATTATAATTTAAATTTATGTATTCAACTATTCTTCACTGCCACACTTTAAAGGAAAAAGGAAACACATAGACAAGGGAAGGTAGGTCCTTCTGCAGCAGTAGCAGGCAAGATCAGTATGAAAGCAATGGATCATGAAGAAAAGCAATTTCCTACTTGAGGGATTAGACACTACTCTCTTTTGTCCTGTTAACTCAAAGTTTTAGTTATTTTTTTTTACAAGTAATAATGATTTTTTTCAATTTACATAAGCATTCTCTAGGGAAACTTCAAAAGACCCCACAAGAATATTTCTCAACCAATCAATGGAAGAGAAAAAAAACTAAAATGAATAACTAGCCTTCTTTATGTTGTCTTTTCAGACACCTTTATACAGCATGGGGAAGACTAAACTGCTAGACAAGCTAACGATGATTAACTCAATAGGAGCCAATTTGCAATGATCCAAAGGCTTTTTTCTTCTCTTTCTTTAGGAAAAATACAGGTGATTTTTATTTTGAAGTTGCACACATATCAGACATCTGAAAACTATGCAAACCTCTGCAAATGCTTGTTTTATCTCTGAGTGAAAACAATATTAACTACTGCCCTTAGTCATCAATAAATTCATATTATAGGAAATGTGTAGCAGAAAAGGGTACTCAACGGTACCATGTGAAAACCATTATCATTTTTAAGCGCATTTATATTCATGGAAGAGGTGAATGTCTCTTAAATAATAAAGGCAAAGAATAGTCACAGGTACAAAATATGGGAAAAGAAAATCGAGTCATTTTCCACCATCCATTTTGTAACTTATTGCTTATGTGAGTCATGTTTAAGCAACTTGTACATTTTCAGTGGTGAATTCCCTCATGTCATATTCTTAAGAACAAAAAATCTTCAGAGCTAAATCTAAATGCTGTGAAAAACCTAATTTATTTTACCATATACCTTTGTTTCTTTATTTTATCTGTCTACATTCCTACCTTTCACACTATTGACTCATATCTGTGCATCCAATGTATGATTAATGGCTAAAGCTCTGGCAGGCATTTTGATTGTCTGTTTTCAATTGTCAAAATCCTGCCACTTTTAAGTTAGTTTTATACTCAACATGGACCAGGCAACAACTACATTCACATAGCAGACATTCCCTGCTTTGCATACAACCAGAATGTTATTTTTCTAAATCAGGGGTGGGGAAAAACCATTGCATAAGTCAGAAAATTGTTTCCAAAAATTAAAGGGAATAAATCCCACAGTAGCCAAATTAAAAGACTGCAGACCAACAATCAAGCAGAATGGAATCCATCCATTGCAACAAAATGAACTTAAACAATCAAAACTGTTTGAAATATTGAAGACATTCAGGATGGCTGAGAAAAGTGGAATTTGTAAAGATCTTACTTTTACCCTGTGAAACACCTTCAATCCAACCTCATGTAATAATAACAGGTCACATTGAATCCACCAGGTTTCTAGGACTGGAGATAAAACAGCAGCAACAAATCAAGAGCTGGTTTAATGACACATCAGAGAATGGACAGTGTGTTGAGATAACTGACGTCTTTTTTTTTCCTTAGTGGTAAGACTGGGAATGAGACCGAATGACTTACTAAGTAGTATCTGCCTTTAAACATAATAACTTCAACAACAAAAAAAGTGCTAGCCCGCAGTCAATTTCTGGAGCAACCTTGCTGTTCTGTGCTTTCCTAGGGTGAGCTATCAGCCAGGTAAAGCTGATGTGACCCAGTAGATCTGATTTTGCATCCAACATCTAAAGCTCGTTTTTCCTAGCAAAAAAGGATCACTTTGTTGCATAGTGTAAAGCAATGCACTCCTCTAAAACTGTTCACCTTCCCAATCTGTCTTTTACCGTGCTGCCTTTATGACCTAGTTCATGTTGAAGGGCTGTAAATGGGTCTAGTATGTTTTATTTTTTCAGCTTATTTTGCCCTAAACCCTTGTAACACTTACCAAAAATGTAGAGTCACTTCTATGGAAAACACCCATTCTGACATCATATCCTCAAAATGACACCTTAAAGATGGAGGAGCAAGAAGGCAGGGGATTCGAAATGTTTGATATCTCTGGCAGGCTTTACTACAGCCCTGTGTCATCTATTTGAACTTCTTAAGAAAGTTTCGAAGCACGTGATCAGTTTGGTCACATGTCTCTGTGTTGGACCTTAGGAGCTACACACACACCTGTTGAATATAATCAATTTCCTGGAAAGGTGGTTACTTACATGGGTGAGTCAGCCCACCTATGTTGGAGACACCCCAACAGAGGCATTTCTTGTTCTTCCAGAAAACAGGTAGCTTGTGACATGATTTTGGTTCCTCAAGAGCTACAAGCATGTTAGGAAAGGCAAGATAGTTCCCTTTGCTCAGAGACCCTTAGGGACAGTAATTGAGGAATAAAGCTGGCTAAGGCTCTTGAAGAAAGAAAAAAACATTATGGACCCAAAGGGAAGAGCTTCTGTCTACCCTGACAACCAAAAATAAAAAACAAACAAACAAACAAATAGTAAGAACATTCCATTCACTGGAGATAAAAGTTAGAATTTGTGGGCCGGGAATATTGCTCAATGGTATGAACACTTATTCTGCAATTATGAAGATTTAAGTTCAAATCCCAACACCCTGCTCCCTGGTAAAAAGCAGGGCATGGTTTTAAGTCTTGTAACCCCAGCATTGTGGTGAAGAGGCAGGCAGATCAGGCAACTCCCTGCCTGGAAAGTCAATGTAGCCCAGACGGCCACTTTCTGGTTTACTGTCTCAAAGTAATACAACAGAGACCAAGAGGAAAGCATTGGACAGATGAAGTTCTTTTGAGCTTCGCAGGCATACACATGGATCTATGTATTCATAAACTCAAGGGCATGCAACAGCACAGGACACACCACACACCACTTAAACACAGAGTTAGGACTTGCTGAAGCCATATTCATTATGTCCTCTTAACTTGGGGATTTGGGAGGACTGAGCCAGGACTGTTAGTAATAAACACATCTTTCCGGGTGTTATACCCAAATAGGACAAATATAGAGTGAAGTGATTACTTATATTGTTCCATTATTAAATAAAACTCAGGAGTCTGGATCGGCGTAGAACCCTGATTGATGAGAGTAGTGGAGAAACAACGCGTGTTCTGTTTCACTCCTTCCTCTATCCTAAAGGGCCACAAATCTTTCTAAGTCTGTCCCTAGTACTTCCGGCATCTCTCTCTATGTACTGGATACTCCAAAACCTCTATGGCTAATTCTGGTCCACTAGTAGCTAATGCTGCCCTGTAATTCAAGGTAAACTTTATTGGCAGTCTTGAGGGTATCAGACTGTGTTCAAAATGTTCAACAACAGTAGAGTACCAGGCATCCATTCATAGGTTTATTAATAAATACTTCAAATCCTTTACTTATTTAACAAGTAAATAAGGAACACCTACTCTGAAACAGGATTTGCAAGAAGCCTCAGACTTATGAGAAGGAAATGACGGGGTATTTAGTTCTTGCTGAAGAAAAAAACGTCTGGGCTTACCTCTTATCCTGAACTGAGATAATCCAAATTTCTCTTGATGTCTATGAAAAGTTTGTGCACACCCCTTGACTTGTAGAATTTGACCTGCTGAAGCTAAAGGAACCTTTCTGTTCCTGCCAATCTGCTGTTTATCCTGGGAGTTGCAAAGCTACCATGTGTATATAACAGACATGCCTATTACTAGGTATTTATCACCTATTTGGTTAATGCTGTTGGTGACTATATTTTTAAAAAAAGATACTGATTTAAAAGTCCTTTGCATTTAATATTCTGCCATCCTGCAAGGTTACTATTAACTTTGATATATATATGTGCAACTTCTGTCTACTCAAAGAGTCTCAGTTGCTCTTATTCTTGGGCACCGCACCATCATTAAACACATGCAAGCAACAAGGTCTTGACTTGGGCATCAAGAAAACCATTGTGGCATAAGATCAATAGTTGTACTGTTTTCCCAAAGAATGTTTTTGTCACTGCTTCCTGTGGTCCTCAAAGCCCCAGTCAAACATAAAACTACACTTGCCCTTTGTGTGTGTGTGTGTGTGTGTGTGTGTGTGTGTGTGTGTGTTGTCTGTTCAAATGAACTAGAAATGTACCTGAGAAGAATCTAGAGGTCCCACATTGAAGTTAAGATGGACTGGATGATTGTAAAGCTAATAAAACATATTTCCTCTCACAGGGCATTGTCTTCATCATGCACTCAATTGCTTCATTGTGAACTCAGAACAGGAAAACAATTAACAGACTTGCAAAATCCTGCATGAGGGTTTGGGAAAATAAATAACTAGCACAGGATAAGGGAGACATAATATCAACATTGTTAGTGTGAAATATAACCATGGGATTTTTACAAATGTAGTAACAGAAAAAAGTTTCATGTAATGGTTTAGAAATTATTTGTATGTATTGAATTCTAATGTCCATCTCATGGACAGAATAACAATTCCCCCAAATGCTTACCTAATATATACAGAGGTGTGGTTTGAGATGCTTAGCATCTAATTGTAAAAGATACATTAATGAACAAGCTGGGGAAGAGATAATCTCAAGAGACACGGTATGGAGTAATGGAGAGAAAAGAAACATTGCAGGTATCTTCAAATACTTCAAGGGTTTCCACATAAAACTAGACTTGTTCTTTATATGCCTTGTAACTATAGGAAAGGGTCACTTAGTGGAAATGGGTTAATAAAGTAGCAGACACTGGTACACAAAACCTGGGAAGGTTTTAGAAAGGGAAGGAGCAGGGATTTTGAACAAAATTACATCCCAAAGGAAAATCCTGATTTATTACCCTATCTGGATTTGTCTCTTTATATTTTTTGGAGAAAGAATATAGTTTATAAGGTATAATAAGACAGTTTGGATAGTCAACCAATAAAACTAAAAGATGATTAGCATATGAGTAGACATGAAGGAGTTCAACAAACCACCCTATGATATGCCTTAATGTAGCCTAGAGAACCTAGAATTCAACCTTTATAATTTTCTTAGGAGCTATGCAAATAATAATAATAATAATAATGGTTCTAACCATATACATTTCTTGCTTATTTTTATTCATGTGTCTTTATACCTAGGGAAATGCATCCCATGTTCTGCAAGGAAGATGTGGGTTGGGGTATTAAAAGATACCAAAGAAAAAAAAGACAAGGTTAATATCCCAAAATAAAATCAGTAGTCAGAAATTTGGAAAAACTAACTACAAATAAGATAACACATAGGAAAAGAAGAAATCACAACAGAGAATAGACTGCAGTGGCTCTCAACCACTAAGGGATTTGTGATCCCCTTAGGGATCGCATATCAGATATCCTACGTATTGGATGTTTACATTACTATTTATAAAACAACAAAATTAGAGTTATGAAGTAGCAATGAAATAATTGTATGGTTGAGAGTCATCACAATGAGGAACTGTATTAAAAGGTTGCAGTATAGGAAGGTTGAGAACCACAACAAAAGAGGAAAGCAAAACTGCATTGATCCCATGAGGGGGATGACTGCTAAAGCAATCCCAGCAACTGTGAAAGCCAGGAAGAACACAGAAAAGACATAAGTAAGTAATGACATCAGCTCATTAGTACAGTGGATGCTGGGCATGGCCTCTGTGTTTTTCCCTGTACTCTACTGTAATCACTCAATACTGGCCATGCTTTTGGCATCAGTATACATGCAGCCCAGCCAACCATAAGTATGCGTTTTAGCACTCAAATCAGACTTGAATTATTTACCTCATATGACCAATCGCATGGATTGTTCTTGTAAGAAAAGAAGCAATCCTGCAATCCCAAATACACAGAGTCAAACACTGCCGCTGCCATGGTGTCACTGTTTTCTACGGGAGGTTAGAACTGATGCCCAGTGTCAAAAAGGAGCCATTTTCTGATGTCATTTTTTTTTAAATTTCTGAAAGTAATTTCCTCCCATAACATTCTCTGTGATGTCAAACACATGCACATTGAAGCTAAATGGCGTGTGCACGCACACACACACTTAATCCATCCCTGCCCCATGGTTCTAGAGGAGTGGCTACCTGACACCGGTACCCTGCTCCTATATATTTAGGTAATCTCCTGTGCTTCCTCAATAGTACTGGTTATTCATAATCCAGGCTCAGGGGGTTAGCCAGTGGAGGAGAGTTGGAGCATGGCAACTAGGAAAAAGCTGGGGTGTGAACTAAGAATATACAGATAGAAGCCAAAGTGAAGATATCAAATGAACACTGGTCATAGTCAATAAACATCGCTCCCCATAAACAAAACAACAACAAAAATAACTTACTTATTAAAAGTTCACTTCAGTTCCCATTTCTTTCATAAAGACTTCCTCATTCTATCCACCACTCCTCTTATTTAATATTAGGTCATCAGATTTTGTTTGTTTGTTTTGTTTTGTCTTTTAAATATTTTTAAAGGTTTATTTATTTATTATGTATACAGTGTGCTGTTTGCCTTGCCTACGGGCCAAAAGAAGACACCAGATCTCATTCTAGATGGTTGTGAGACACCATGTGGTTGCTGAGAATTGAACAAGAACCGTCAGTGCTCTTATCCTCTGAGCCATCTTTCCAGACCTAGGCTATCATTTTGATATGACTTTCTCTACCTTCTGTAGTATGTTCCATCTTTGGATGTACAGATACTGTCTCTCAGACTATCTTACATCCACATGGGGTACATGCTTTTGTTGGCTCGAGTCTCCAGGTCATAAGAAGATACTGCTTTTGGAAATGGGGCAGCGTGCCAGTCACTCACAGCACTCTTTTAAAAAGCCTGGGTTTTACAGTTTCTGGAGTTGCTGGATGATTAAATATGCTCAGGAATCAGCATTCTTACAAGATACTGGACATTGGACAATATGTGTTTGCTGAACTTCGTGGGTATGTGGCTTGGCAAGGAGCAGCTAAACATGAACACCTGCTGCAGCTTTAAGGACAATGTTGGGTTTTGTTTGTTTGTTTGTTTGTTTTTTTGGCATGTCTGTATGTATTTATGTGAAACAAAGAGGTGTTGATTTGCTTCAGGTGTGTCCTCTCTGCCACTGGATAGTAAATACTTAAAGGGGTGCTATCCTACCCAGGCTGCAATGCACAACTTCATTGAGTGTTTTTCTTAAAGCATCAGGCTTTTCCTAAAATTAACCACAAATACTTGTTTATGTTAAGGAGGAGAAAGATGAAGGCGGTAGCAGAGAAATGGCAGGCATAGGAGACTGAGTTTATGATTAGGGGTAGGCATAGAAGGGAGAAATCTCCTTTGTCTTGATAGGCAGGAATTCATAAGGTCCAGTGAAATTTCTGTCATTGCAACTCACTTTTGCTATCCCCAAAATCACTTTTCAAAATGTATTTAAGATTACTAACAAAAGCCTTATGCAAACTGCAGACAAAACACAAGTGACTGAAAAAAACCAGGAAATTCGTCCTCTGATACTAAAGAGATGTGCATCCCTGTTTTCTTCCTCCAATAGAACTCAAAGAAATCTGTTCCACGTCCACATGCACATGCATGTTTGTGTATGTATACACCTGGTAATGACTTCCATCAATTAAGATCAAGGTTAATGAGCTATAAAATGGATTTGTCCAGGCACCAATGCCTTTGCATTTTCTTCTATTACAAAGTGTGTTCCTCATCTTTCACTAATGTCTAACTCCCCCACAAACCTTCTGTGCTTTGTTTTATTATTACAAATAGCCAAAAATCAAAGAGGGAAATTAGTACTTTAGAAAAGGTTGCACATGTATAAAACAACCAGAAATGATTTTGAGTGACTTACTGTTTAGGCTTCAATTTTTCAAATTTTTAAAAGAATTTTTAACTCAATTTTTATGTTACTAATGTTTATATACATATAGATGCATATATTTGAAAAGTTGAAAGAGCTCTTTGAAGACCACCTACTATACATTATTATGAGTGTTGTGTGGACTACAAGGTTAAGTGATTTATCCAGATTTGCAAAGTTAATTAAATTATATACCAAATTTCTTATTCTGGGATCTATGAAAGCTTAGGGAGAATCATGGACCTTCACAATCTTGTGAAAATTGACTGTACATGTATACATTTTTATGGACAGTGGACCTATAATTTTCTCAGACTAACAAAACATTACCCAACATAGTTGATAAATATAGCTATAATTCTAATGTATAAAATGTTTAGTGTCCATAAGTTATTCTAAACTATTGACAGTCACATAAAGTTTCCTTGACCAATGATTTTGATGAGTATGGCATGAACACAGATAACTGGTACAGCAGATAGCTAATAGTTTTCTACATCTCATGCTATCGTGATTCAGAACACCGGTTCTCAGAAAGTAATTATAGTGCTATGCACTGTCTTTCCACTTTTTCTCACACTGATGAAACTGTTGCCCTCTGGAACGACAAAGCATCTTTTGTACACTAGGGTATATTTTAGATATTGGAAGTCAGCTAGTATATTCTGAAAAGCCTATGCTTCTCTGGTCATTAAAGCCAACATTCTCCAATATTCTGGTCACTTTTATGAACTAAACATACTTAGATATGGAAGAGATACATATTAGTTTGCTCATAGTCTCTAAAATACACACAACCAAAACCTGACCACCTCGTGCCTGTACTCTGACATGGCCATGACTGACTGTATTTTCATGTGGGTTTTTTTTTTTTTTCTTTGTGGAGGTTTGGGCTGGGGAGGATCATTTTTATATCTTACTGATAAGATCAGAGGTTAATGACTTTTCTAGAGATTTTTACTGGAAGAGCATGAGAGCTAAAGCTGGCTCTTCAGGTTCAAGTCTATCTGGTCTTATTTCCAGACTGAATAAAAATGAAGTTAACTGAAAAACATTTCCATTTTCCAAAAGGGAAACATTAAATGGTTTTATTAATACAAAAACTCAGCACTTCTTCCTCCTCCCATGTGTAGAATGATAAAGAATGGAAAGTCTTCCACTTAATGGATCATAAGGTCAAAGAATGAGTCTAATGAAGACTAACATCCATGAGGAAACCTCAAGACTACACTGGATGTTTTGATCACCATTTTCTAGAGAGCTCTGTACTGTAAAATGCTATAGCACTCTGTGTTATTCTTTGAGAATCCTTGGCAGGGGAAGATTAAAGAAAATAGTCAAAATATTTCTAAGTCTTATCTATGCTATCAAAATTACACAAAATTATGACCATTGCTTGTTTCTTTAAAACACTTGAAGGTACATGAAGAAGAATTGCATTAGATTTGTTTCAAAATAACCCAGTTAGTGAGTAGATATAGGAAAGTTTTGGGTTATAGATAAAAACCTAATTGGATTGTAATTTAATTATCAGACTTGAGTGATGTATTCATTCAGATTTTCTTAACTAACCTGCTCTCTTTATAACTAACCTGCTCTCTTTAGATATGTGTTGTGTTGGTAAGTTCTGTGACAGAAATTAAGTAACAATAATAGAGCACTTAAATTTCACACAGAACCCACAGATGGATGTGGAAGAGCTGGAAAGGCTTTTCCTTGTGGTCAAGACACTTGCAACTATGACAACAGTTTGTTAAAGTTTCCACTACCGAGAAAATCACTCATGGAAACAATATTCCTGGGCAAATGGCTCACTTCAGCTGTTGGCCCCATAACCAAGGAGACAATAGAAAGTTCAATCTACAACTAGGTAACTACTGATCATGTAGTATCCATTAGGGAAGAAAAATTTTAGCAACCAACGTGCAATGTAAAATTCAAAATTATATATACACACTTATATTCAGTACTTCAAGTTGTATCTTTAAATCCAAAGCTTATGAATTGCAAATCATTTGAGCTGGGGTATCAACAAATGCAACAGGTTTCTGTGGAAGCTTTTGACTTTAAGAGGCTTCGCTTTTGACAGATTCCTTAGGTTATGGAAGGCAGCCATCAGCAGTCTGTGGAAAAATGAAATGCTGCAAGTCTATTTTTATGCAGCTGGGATCAAGTTACTAAATGGATCAAAAGAAATAATTTCTTTGAAGAGGTGGCTGTTGACAACAGTGCCCTAAAAATAAGTGCAAATCTGAGGATACAAAAACTTGTTTCTATCTCAGTGGAAGTAACTATAGATACACTGCCATATACACACTTGGGCTCAAGATATATTGCATGCCATTATAAACATATTTTAATATATTCCAGCTTAATGTCCCTGTTATTAAGAGCATAGTTTCATGCTACTTCCAAAGTAAATGACACAGCTAGGAACAGTTGTTTCTACCGAGATTTGCTTATAGTGTTAAGAACAGAAACAATGACAGTCATTTATCCAACAAAGCTCTTCTTTGAGCCAAATAGCATCCAAAATATTTTCTAACATATTTTTATTTGATTTCATAATTAAATGTTATTTTAAGAACCAGGTATTGATGCCATCATTTTATAGATAAAACAGATGATTCTTGGAGTTTGAAGTGTAACTTGGAAAGGGTACAGATAGTGTGCCTCAGAGGTAGAGTTAGGTATTTGACTTTTAATTAAAAATCATTTTCCAAAGACGTTTTTATTTTTAAGTTATTTATCTGTGGAAATGGTATGTATGTTTGAATGCAGGTATCATCCAAGGTTAGAAGAGAGTGTCAGATCCTTTGGAACTGGAGTTGCAGGCAGAAATGAAGCACAAGATATGGTTTCTGGGAATGGAATTCAGGCCATCTGCAAGAGCAGTGTACACTCCAACTACTGAGCCAACATCTCAGCTTCTTAAATACAAGTCTTTTAATATCTAAGCTATATACCATGCCTTTAGGTTTGGTAACGTATCAATTAGTTCTAAAATGTTAGTGTACAGAAGTATCTTTTAAAAATCTCATCGTATGTGAAAGCAAACTTGATTAGTGGAATTTCAGTAAACTGAGATTCTGACAATGAATAAAGCATATTGAAGACTCCAGAGCTCAAGTGGGAGGAAGTGCTAAGATGCTTAAATAATAGCATGATATTTAGCAATTTTTAAAATCATAGTGTAGAGTCATAGAACAAAAATTCAGTAATGGTACTGTGGGAAACAAGATAAACGGTTGATCTAACAGTTCAAGTGATGATGTTTGTAATGTATTTTTAAGAGAAATCTTTCCTGGCTCTGAGTTGAAATCAAATGCAATCTCCTCATAGCCGTCCTAAACAAATGCAACAATAATTCTTTGAAATACAGCTTATTTTGGCTGTAGTGAATAAAATATTTTCTCAGTGAATCAGAACCCTCCTCTTTAAAGCACCTGTCAGGGTAGGCCACACACAGAGGATGTTGGCTTTAACATGCCTATTTTCAAAATTTTAGGAGAGGTACCAAATGATTAAAAAGAGCATATTTCAAAAGCTAAACTAAGCAACATCATTTTAGGAACTCTTAGGTGAGAGAAATAAGAAACAAAATCAAAAATAAATTTTCTGACAGTAATATAATAGAAAATATACTATGTAATTTATATCAGTAAAATATTTAAATGCATAAAACAGTATTCTTGAGGGGGTATGTAAAGAATAGTGGACAAGATCATCTTTTATGAATATTTGAGGAAAATATATATACAAATTTAAATTTGAGTTTTTTATTTTTAACATGAGCAGAGAGCCATGCTTCATATCTCTGCTTGCTTGAATGGTATCTTTTCTCTCATGTCTTTTTGGTTTTGAGACTATAACTTAATTACAACATTTCTCCTTTACATTTCTTCCTTCCAAGCTTCTCCTTCCAGCCCTGCCAACTCTCCTTCAAATTCATGCCCTCTTCCTTTTATTAATTATTATTGCTTGCATATATATACATACATACATATATGTTCCTAAATATAGCTTGTTTAGTCCATATAATGCTGCCTCTATGTATGATCATTTGGCCTTGGACAGTCAATTTGTGTGCTCTTCCCAGGTGAAGGCCTCCTCTTCTGTTCCTAGCTTTTCTCAGTGGCCTGTGAACTTAAACTCTTTAGAAGAATTAAAAAATGATATAAAGACCTAAAACAGTGCAAGAATGTTTCTCACCATGCAGGTATGAAAAGAGGGAAATAGTGTCCATTAAAAAATTTTTTTTTACTAGTTTGGATGGTTAGGAATTACTTGTCTTCCTTTGTGTTCTCACTAATTCTAAGTGGTTCTACCAAAACTTGAAGCATAATGGGCTAGCACAGGAAAGGGAACCTTTAGCCTACATGAACCTTTAGCCTTATAGCGCAGCTGAGCCACTAAGGCGCTGTAGATGAATGCAAATAATGGTAAAGATAAGTCACTGGAACTTGATGCTGGGGTTTCAAAAACAACTTGTTATTGCTGGCAGGGTGTGTGTGTGCTATTTTAGGATGAGGATATCACTTGTTTCACGTTTGAGAAGCCCTGGGATAAATCCCTGGTACAACATAAGCAGGCATGGTATAATCCCAGTCTTTAATCTCAGCATTTAGGAGGAGACAAGAAGTTCAAGGTGAGCCTCCCCAGCTACATAATTTACACAGTTTTTATGTAATACATAAAATTACACATAATTTACATAATGCTAGCACAGGATAGAAGACCCTTTTTAACAGCAAGGGGGCCTGGAGAAATGGCTCAGTGATCACTTGTCTCTCCCACAGAGTCCCTTGGTTTGGTTCCCAGTGTCCACACAGTATCTTACAACTGTCTGTAACTCCAGTTCCAGAGGGCCCAACACCCATTTCTAGGGATCCTATGCTCTTTCCTGGCCTCTGTGGTCACTAGGCATACCTGAGGTGCCCGTGCATACATGGGGGCACTCACACGAACTGATGAAATCAAATAAATTGTTTAAAGTCACAATTCTTTAAAATACACATTTTTCTGTCATTTGTTGTTCCTCAGAAAAGTCTAAGTAGAAAAATTTGTTTGTAGAAATCAAACTCCTTGGGAATGATTAAAAGAATGAATACACTCACAAGGGAGACATCTAAAATCAACAGTAACCAGGTAGGGACTAACCATGTCATTAAGTAGAATTCTGTCCCTTTAGGATGGGAAAGGCTAAAACAGAGTTTCCAATAAAGATGTTTGAGCTAACAACAACAAAGAAAAAAACTTTAAATATGAACAAAATATTCTTTCAAATTTTTTGATAGTTAAGGTTCTAAAACAATGAACTGATAATTCGTGTGACTCTCAAAAAGCCATATGCTTTTTAAAAACATGCAATGCTTATATTTATATGTAAAATTAAGACTGGTATATCACCAAAGTATAGTGATGTGAACCCCATTTTTCTAAAGTGACAGAATGAATTAAGGCCAGGCCTTCAGCTGAGGTCTTAGTCCCACCCCAATCTTGCAAGTCCATGTTATGTTCTACAGCTGATCTGTGTAATTTTCTGTCTCTACACACTTCATGAACTGAAACAAAAGTCACACATTTTTGAAAGGCAAATTTGTGAAGAATAACATCACACAATCTGAATATCTGTGTAGTTTCCAAACAAGGACAGTGGGAAGTGGGAAAGTAGACACTGCAGCCAGTTAGGTACTATATGTCCACAGGAAACAGAAAAGTCAATAGCAATCAGGGTAATCTGAACTGTTCTAGTTCAGTGATAGATAGAATCCGTCATCCATCTGATTATAGACATCTGTTCATAATGAAGGAATCTTGTCCTAAGTGAACATAACTAAGGCTAGGCAACCTAGAAACAAAGAGGGAATCATTCAACATGTTATTTGGAACATGGTAACCTTGATTGGCCATGTAAAGGTATTTCCCAGTAAGCCTTCTAACTAAACCGACAGAAGTCCAATTTGGTAAACAAATTTGCCTACTTTTCTTTCTTTCTTTCTTTCTTTCTTTCTTTCTTTCTTTCTTTCTTTCTTTCTTTCTTTCTTTTTTCTTTCTTCCTTCTTTCCTTCCTTCTTTCTTGCCTTCCTCCCTCCCTTCCTTTTTCTTTCATTTCTTTTTTTTTCTTTCTTATGCTGTGAATATGTTTTATTGCCATTGATTAATGAAGAAGCTGCTTTCAACCAATAGCTTAACAGAATAAAGTCAGGCTGAAAGAGAAATACAGAGAGAGTAGGTGGAGTCAGAGAGAAGCCATGTAGACACCACCAGAGACAGATGCTTTACAACTTTGCCAGTAGGCCACAACCATGTGGTGATGCACAGATTAATGGAGATGGATTAGTTTAGGATATGACAACAAGCTAGAAATATACTTAAGCTCTTGGCCAAACAGTATTGCAAATAATATAGTTTCTGTGTGATTATTTTGAGCCAGAGTGGTAGGGAAATGAACTAGAGGCCTCTGCCAACACTTTCTTCTTTTCTAGTGACTTGCACAGGCACATACATATGCACACCTATGTATGTATGTACATATGTATATGCATAATAACTTCAAGAGAATTTTCTGTAAGTAACTGCTAGTATTCATTGATTGATTTAGGAAAATATAATAGTAAGTATATGCTGCCCATTCCTAATTTCATAAATAAATTAGATTATTCTGAAAAGTAATTATCAACTTGAAATTCATGGGGAAAAAAAACCCCAAGTGATAACTGACCAATGCAAATACTCCATGACCCATAATCCAACTTCAATTTTATTTAGTTACTGGGTGGTGGTGGCACACGCCTTTAATCGCAGTGCTAGGGAGGCAGAGGCAGGTGGATCTCTGTGAGTTCAAGGCCAGCCTGGTCCACGAAGCAAGTTCCAGGACAGCCAGAGCTGTTACACAGAGAAACACTGTTTCGAAAAACAAAACAATTTTAATTAGGTAAGATAACCTTAATTTCACAACCTTCCAAGATTTTCCCTCACATAATCCTACATAAGTTGTGGAATAATTTGTTTAATGTAAATATTCTCAGAGATACCAATAAGCTTGTCATTGCTCATTGGTACAGATCTAGCACTTAACAGAATATCTGTCGTGTAGAAGACAGGCAATAAACATTTAAGTGAAGAAATGACTGTATTGACTATAATGTGTTTAAAGTAGAGCAAGAAATGGGGAGAAGACAGAAACCAAAAACTATAGAAAAGAAAAAAGACAAGAGCATAATTCAGAGATGGACACAGAACAGAACACAGACACAACTGGATTGTCACGATAATATTCACATTGGTTGACCCTTTGTCTCAAACACTGGGTAACCAGGTCAAATCCCTGAGCACTCAACATGCTTTGTGGCTCTCCTGGACCACCTGTTTGCCTCGGAAAGCTTGCACAGACTGTCCAGAGAGTAGATGGAAAATGAACAGTAGAGAGACTAGGGAGGCATTCGAAGACTAAAACAGAGCGATCTATTGTGTACAAGCCCACAGCCAAAGATCCCAGAGTCAGTCTAGCTTGCGGTAGAGTATTGACTGCTAGGCAGAACTCCATGGCTATAAAACAGACCACTGAGCTAGGCGATAAAAGAGAGAGAGGGAGAGGAAATAAGAGGTCTAATGTCTTGTTTATGTCCCCTTTATGACTTCTTTGAGATGCTCTGCAGTCCCACAGCTGGCTCTAGTTCATATACTTTTCTGATGAAGGCAATACATAGCAAAGAAATCTAATATTAATGTGCAATTTAGAAAAAAAAACCTAGAAATCTAAGGGAATTTCCCAAATAGAGTACCTCAATAATAACAGGGTTTGATTTGTTTAAATCTTTTAGAAATAAATGCTTTGTTATAAGTCCCTAAATCATTTATAACTCATTTAAAATACCCAACCCCACCATGTTGCATTTAGTGACACTGTTTGTTTATAGCCTAACCCTTTGAGAAAAAGATTATATTCCCAGTGAATAGTAACAAGTTTCATTATAGCAATCCTAATTACAGATTTCTAAAATCCTTAAATGAAAAATGCAAATAGCTAGTATCAAATCATTATAATAAATTGCTTTAAATAGATATTATTTTATACATGTGTCTGTGTGTTTTTATGTGTTGCGTTATGTGTACCAGATATATGCAGGAATATCTAGAGGCCAAAAGCAGGCATCAGATTCCATGAGTTAAAGCTGCAGGCCATTGTCACCCAATGTGGCCTGGAAGTGAACCCAAGCCTTCTCTAAGAGAAGCTAGAGCTCTTAAGCATTTAGCTCTCTTCCCAGCTTCGTGAAACATATACATAAAATGAAGTGTAGAGTTTGACTGATTAAATGGCTCTAAAAATATAAGACATTGAAAAATGGTTTTCATTAAGAACTTAGCCACTCTCTTTAATTTGAAAATTGGTTTTATGATTTTAATTTTAATATTGTGAAACTGAGAGATCCTACAAATTACCTAGTAGTCAAAATTTTCCTCA
Source organism: Ondatra zibethicus (assembly GCA_004026605.1). NCBI lineage: Eukaryota > Metazoa > Chordata > Mammalia > Rodentia > Cricetidae > Ondatra > Ondatra zibethicus. Next base: position 74,493 of record PVIU01003227.1, on the reverse strand, counting down.
AGAATCTAAGCCTTTGCATTGTTAGGAAAGGGCTATATGCCTATTTATTTCCTTTTTTCCACTAACGATATTACAAAACATTTCATGACTATTTCACATGTCAAAATGGTCCTACGGTTTGGGGACAAGCTACAAATAAGCACTTGTTTGGGAAATGGCTTGACATTAGTGGCTCAAATCTTTAGATTTACGTTGCTAATAATACCACAGTGTTTAAGGGAAGGAATATGGAAGACAAAGATAGTTATAATTTGGATCCAGCCATTTATTATCAGACTGATACTGTTTTCTCATCCATAAAGTATCAGTCCCTAGGGATTGTGTGAGGACTGAATAATGTGCCTTGAGCAAGAAGCCCAGTACATACTGTGTACTCAATAGACGGGAGCAATTTATCACTATCACAAATGATTGTTAGTATTAATAATAAAAGCCACCCGTTAAAGAGGAATATTGTTACCATCACAGGGCTCGCTGTGTATTCCAGTTCTAAGAAAGGCTATTTTGTACCTCTCTTTTCTCTGAATTTCTAGTTTTGACATACTACTGTTACTGATACATAGATTTGTTGTAAGCTCAATATGCATAACTTATTATAATAGTGTTCTAAAGACTATAGCCAGAATCAATCCCTCTCTTATGCTGACCACCATCAGGCTTTGTACTTGCTGCTTCATGGCAATAATATTATATATTGTGGTGAATTATTTATATCTTACTTGACTCCCTAGATGTTATGCTTTCATGGATAAATCTTAGTTTATATTCTTACCAGCTAGCATGCTACTGATACATAATACATGTTTTCTCAGGGTTGAATGAAGATGCCTAACATCAAAACGTTTATTTGGAAAAGACAATATACATATTAAAATAATCTACAGACGAAGACAAAGTTGCATGTATTTCCAAGGAAGAAAATATGGCACTGCTATTATTAATTTATACATGATGTAATTTTCTATCACTGTGCCAGTATTCTGGCTCGTTTAATGTGGTGTGCATGAAGGGGTGGGAGAAGAAGATGCTCAAAGGATGAATTATCACACAATACCCAGGGGAAATAGTTTAATCACTTACTGGGCTTAGAATACTCCATTCTTGCTAGTTTTACAAAGAAACTCACAACTAGAAAATGGAATCTGGGGAGAAATCTAAAGGTGACTGGAGCTTTAGGTTACAGGGAGGATTTGGAGTATTCAGAGTAGCATTCAACAGAACCATGAACATCAGAAGATGCTTCTTTTAGCATAAGGTAAGGACTCCATATTAACCTACTGTTTGAACAGCAAATATGCTCCAGTATAAGTCACCTATCAAAGAGCTCTCCATGGTGTAGATTTAACCTTATTTAAAAAAAAAAAAAAAAAGGATTTCAGGCATGGAATTCTGTTGTCGGAGACTGCTCGTTCATTCCTTGCTGCCCTGCCCACACATGCGAATAATCACACTGAAACTATATTAATTAAATCACAGCTTGACCTGTTAGCTCAGGCTTCTTATTAATTAACTCATACATCTTAAATAAACCCATTCCTATTATTTTGTATTTTACCACAAGGTTCTTGGTTTACTGGTAAGGTTCTGGGAATTCTGTCTCCTTTGGCAGCTACATGTCGTCTCTCTGACACCACTTTCTTTTCTCCTCTATCTCTGCTTGGAATTTCCTTCTTGCTCTATTCTGCGCTGTCACAGGCACAAGCAGCTTCTTTATTCATTAACCAATAAAAGCAACACATATACAGAAGGACTTCCCACATAAGAAATCCCTACACAGACCAGGCTGGCCTCAAAGTCAGAGAGATTCACCTGCCTCTGTCTCCTGAGTTCTGGGATCAAAGCTGTGTGCCATGACACGTAGCCAGGTTTAGACGTTTTAATAAGCAGATCCACAGATATGCCCAAAAGAAATGACCTGAGCAGATGGTGATGGCACACGCCTTTAATCCTGCACTTGGGAGGCAGATGCAGGCAGATCTCCTGGTTCTGTTCCTGGTCTACAGAGTGAGTTCCTGGACAGACAGGGTTACACAGAGAAACTTTGTCTCAAAAAAAGAAAAAGAAAGGAAGGAAGGGAGGGAGGGAGGGAGAGATAAAGGAAGAAAGGAGGAAAAAAGAAAAAAAAAGAAAAATTCCAGAGAAGAATACTATAGGCCAGAAAAAGAAGTTGACAGTCCTCTGACCACCAGGATTGGGCCACTAATAAACGCTAAAAATGAGGTATTTCAAGGCCCAGAGTAACCATGGAGTGAAAACATGGTAGAACTTAAACTCCAAGCAGGCAACAGTGGAAGCCAATTCAGCGTGCCTGTACTATCATGACAGGGATTCATGTCCCCTGAGTCTGAGAAGAACTGGCCTGGTTCAGAGAAGCTTGGTCTCATCTCACCAGGACCAAGTTCTGAGAATGACATGGTAAGCTGGGTACGTGGCTAGGGACAGAGAACTTACCTACCATAAGCAAAGCATCAGGCACTATTCTTGTAAGGCTGTGGTTGGGAGGGCTCACTAAGATGGATCAGGAGTCTGAGAACCACTTAGCATGCATTGCAAGGCTCAGGCCAGTCTGGACTACACAGTGTGATACTATCTCAAAACCCAAACAAACCCAGGAGTCCCTGTAGTTCTCCCTATATTTCAGTGAGCATCAGCAGCAGTCGTCATTAGTATGCAATGCCACTACACAGCAGGATCTTGCTAGATTAATGGATTGTTACTCTGTACTTTTCCCATTGAATAAACACTTACTATGATTTTAATTTCCAAATAGAAACAAGTTTATAATGATATTAGGGCATCAGGCAAGGTATGACACCAAATTAGTATTGATAGTTTGTTTTTCAAAGTCTATTATGAATACTGTAGATGATAAATTATCTTGGGGCACATGGAGATATTAATACTAGTGTACTACAAAAAAGTGATAGGCTTCCTTTCTTTAAAAGTATCAAGAAGCATGGCTGTCAACACAGCTGAATGGACAAAATCACAATTACGGTGCAAGAATAGAGATCTGAGTTCAATCCCTAGTACCCACACAAAGAGCTGGCATGGCCACATGTTCCTGTGGCCCCAGCACTGAGGGACAGAGGCAGGAAGACCCCTAGAGCCTATCTGAGATGGTGAACTTCTGGTTCAGTGAAAGACCCTGCTTGTTTCAAGGACATAAGGCACAGAGACAAAGAGGAGAACTCTGGTATCCTCTGGCCTCCAATTGTACATGCATCCTCATACTAGAATATGCACACACACACACACACACACACACACACACACACACACACACACACACATACATTTTTCAAAAAGTATCAGGAAACAAGGAGAAAACATTGTCCGGGGCATCATCGTTCTTTTATTTTCTGATGTTTAGTAACAACATGGAGCATGACAGATCTGAAATAGCCTATCAAGTTTCACCTCCAGGACTGACACTGTTCCTCTGTCAGGAGAGATTTATCATGAACGCCTACATGTGCTCAGGCAGCTTCGGTATCCCGTGGGCAGACCACTTGTGCTGCAACTATGATGGGAAATGACCAAAGGGTCGGAGGACAGGTTCACTATGGAAGTCAGATGTTTATCTCTCCTTTGATAAAAAGTCATGGATTTTACCTGTAATGCTGCAAAGGCAAGACTTCCCTAGAAGCCTTCCTTCCTGCTGCTTTGCAAGCCTTCTCATGCTGCTTTTCTCATCACTTCTTTTCCCCTCTTCAGGATCCTTCACTAATTTACATTTCCTGGATTTTCCTTACAGCCATCTCTTTGATGATGCATTTCTTAGCCATGACTAACATAGTGGGTGGGTAGTGTTTATTTTCCTTTCAATATCATTTTGGTCAGTGTCAATTAGGCTGCTGAACATTAATAGATATTTGCTAAGAACTTTGAGCCCAAAATTAGGTCTTCTTCATACACTACTGTCAGGATTTCCATACATTGGCCACACCCCCCACAATAATCTTGCTCAGAGGCAGTAAACTGACAGATAAAAGTGGGCTAAGAATAGAAGAAAGAGCTAGGCAATAGTGCCTCATGCCTTTAATCTCAGCAGAGCCAGGCAGATCTCAGTTGAGTTTGAGGCCAGCTTGGTCTACCAAGTAAGTTCCAGCAGCCAGGGGCCAGGAATACACAGAGAAACCCTGTCTTGAAACAAAGCAATGGAAGAAATCACTCCTGATGTTCGCTAAAAATAATTCATCCTATACATTGGGCAAATGGTCTGCTCTGGATCTTGCTTTACCTGCAAAATAAAGTCTGGAATAGAGTTAGCTCATTGGATTCTTTCAGCTCTAGCAATTTCTGGGGGCGTAATCGCAACTGGTCACATATACCCCTGACACCCTTCCCTATCTTTGGGGAAAGCACTGCCAGGAAGACGGGTGGAGAGCTGGCAACTAATCTCCATCCCTCTGAGCACTTTGCTCGGAAAACCGTCCAGCCAGAACCTCTTCTTGTCTTGTACCTGCCTAGAAGGGATGACCTTTGTCCGATACTGATGATGAGAAGGGAAAGGAGAAATAAATTAAGTCTCCCAAACTCTACTACAGACAATGTGGTAGGTCAGTGCTCCGTGACCTCTTGGCTCTTTCTGCCTTTAGCCTCAGAATACGGATTTCTGTAAGTGAGGCAAAGCCTGGGAAGAAAAAAGTGTTTTCTTACCTATTGACCTGGAGTCAAATTAGGTTGGCTTAAAAAATACATCATATTGCTCAGAGACCTGTTTCCTACTGAATTCTTCTGGTCTATGGATCCCCAAATGATCACAGAAAATCTCCAATCGACTGCAGACCTAGAAACACAATAGGGTCAGCCTATCATGTAAACATTTTCTTCAACCCTATGACTTCTACACCCCCATTCTCTTTCCCACTACTGTTCAGAACAGCAATATTACTTTTGGAGCTGTCTGCCACTTTGTCTGGCGACATTCTTTCTCCACCCACGCACATGGCTTGTTCCCTTTGATCACCCAGGTCCATCACAGCTGCTCCCTCACCCACTCAGCTCCTGGCAACTTCTGCATCAACGTCCCTTAAACTTGGAAGAGCCTTATGATCAATGTGTTTCAAGCTAATGCCTAACTTCTAAAGGAAATGAAATTCCTTAAGCTCCATTTGTATCAAGAGATGATTTTCAGTGATCACTCCCTTAAATTCTTTAAAGTGGGCTATAATTTGGCTGTTCGGTATCCATGGATCCATAAAGAGCCATGTGTGAAAGGCTTGGTCTCAAAGTTGATTGATCTCTTGGGAGATGGCAGGGACTTTAGAAGGTGAAACTTGGGGGGGGGGCAGGTATCTTAGAGCAGTGGGGCTTACCCTTTCCACAACACTGAAGACCTCAGTTTCTTCCCCTCTTTTCAACTTCCCAGCTGTGGGGTCATCCCTTTCCTAGACCACGCTTTTCTAACTGCAGCCTATTCTTCAACACTTGAGAAAAGCAACAGTTGTATTCCATTGGCCACTTTAGATCCTGTCCACAAAGTTAACAGTTTGCTTTCCTCCTACATTATTACATCTTTGTATGTCAGACCCCAAAACATCAAGTATTCTGGAGACGACAGCATAGTTCATTCACTGAAATGACTTCCTTCACACAATACTGTCAGACGGTATTTGAAAGCGGTAAATCCCAGAAGCCTTAATGCGTTCTACATCCGGTTAACAGAACTCATATGTATGCTACTGGGGAATATTGATTTAGGTGGCTTCTCCTGACCCCCGAATCAGCACTGTTAGTGGGCCTGCCAACTGTGGCAGCATGCCACTTTGTGACTTCTTTTCTGAGTTGCACATTGCCACAACTTTGATTTCTGTCACGGCCAGTTCCCTTTCAGGAAACTTTTCCAGTTTTTATTTCCCACTATAGAGGAGTGTCACTCCCTCACCCCCACCACCCTCCCATCTCACTTAGAATACCAATCAATACTATCATGCATTTCCCACACAGTTGCATCATTTTATCGATGGCTATCATACAAAATAAAGAAGACCTGATACTTAGATTTATAAATATGATGTCAAGATAAAAAGTTAGCCTTAATAGAATTTAATTTTAAAAATTCCATGACAAAAATTATTATTAAATATCTGTAAGTGAATATATTTGCATATATATTCAAAAATGATATTCTTTAACAATTCTGACACATAATATGGTTGCTAAGAGACATCACATACAGCATGCTTAGGCTGGGCAAAGGGAGTGGAGCAAGTTTCCACGATGGAAATTCACAAATTGTGTATTCCTGAAATTTATATTTAACATCCTTGAACCAGGATTGATTGGGCAGCTGAAACTATAAGAAGCAAAATGTGGACCAAATGTGGATTACTACAAATGAGTGTACACAAACGCCTCTACGTGTATTATTTCTGTACTTTACAATTAAAATTTAGCCATGGTGTAGTGCTTTGATAAGAGAAGTACATTTTTAAAGTCCCTTATTAAAATTAATTTTTCCAAAACATTAAAGCTGTTAACTACTACTGTTAATATCATTGCTAGCAAAATAATATTTAAAGAGAAAGATTAAGTTTTTTCTGAACTAGAGATTTAATGATCAAATCTATTTGATATATATATATATTTCAAAATATTTAAATTTTTATTTAGTAGTAACATACTTGAAAAAAGAATTACAGTATTTTAATTTATGGTTATCTCAACAAAAGCCAATCATGAGCTTTAGCAACCAAAAAAGCTTAGTTTATTAAGTGGTTATTTGTGCTAAATTGACTTTCAGCAGAGGCAATTGTGATATTCTTTTTAGTGCACCGAGGATGGATGAGAACTACCCAGAGTAAGATTTTGCATTCATAAGATTAGCATAAACAAGTCTGACCAACTGTTGGAGCATTTTAAATTTAGGGATGACAGCAGAAGGTGAGGGTGATAAGAACAGTTTAACTCTTTCTGACTCCAACTTGCTATGGGAATAGGAACAACAGTTGTTTCCTGTGGACACCCATTTTGCAGTGAGCTGGTGGAATCAGTGTACCAGGGGGAGTCCTGGAATCAAGAGGTATCTATGGGTCAGGAACTTGTCCTCCAGGTGAACTTCAGCTTTTTCATCTATTTCCATTTAATGCCAAGCCACCAGGGACTGGGCAGAATTGGGTGTTTTAAATACACACATATTTCTATACCCCTCACAACATTATATGATAGCTATCATCTTTCACTTGTAATTAGCAAAATCGAGGCTTAGTGATTTACTAGCTAGTACCTAAAGTTTTTTTTTTTAATTGATCAATTACATCTACTTCAAGTTGTGATTCCAGTCAAATAGGTCTGGATTCATTCCATGGTCCCTACATTTTTCGTGTAATACCTCTATTATCCATGAATCTATAGATTACTCAATTGTTAATGAAACAAGATATTTTACATAATGAATATGAAAAAGAGAGTGCAAGGATGGAGAAATAGTTCCTTAGTCAGAATTAATACCCTCTGTTAGGCATTTTTCAAATACTTTTTAAAGCCCTTTTGTGACTTCAGTCAGTGTTGAGGGAAAGTAACTTGGCAATAAAACAATCTTGTTTGAAAGAGAAAAATCTATTTCTAATTCATTGTTAACACTTGAATGTTTTCCCTTCTTCAAGGGACATTGTTCCTGGTGTGCTCAGGGGCCAACCACTGAGCAGAAAGGTGAACGAACAGACACAATAGTGGTCATGTTCACATGTCTCTTGAACAATATTAAGTACAGGCTGTCTATATATATTTAACATTTGCATTTTCTATTTACTCAAACCTACATAAGAACTTCTGCCAAGAAAGGAGAAATGAATGCCAAGTTGATTTCTAGTCACTTAGTTTTCTAAAGTCAAAAATGATAAGAACAGCATGAAGAAATAATTGACAGTTGAAGTCCATGGTCTTATTAAGCCTCTCTTCAGGGAGTCTGATTTTTTTTTTCTTAACAACATTAGAAAATGGTTCTGTTAAATTTTAAGATCTTTTTAAACATGTGATCACTTTGAAACAATGAGGAGTGTCATGAACTTCCAGGAGCTTCTGAATTAAGAAATAAATACCATTTCTTCATGACATTTTATAAAACACTCACTATGGTTACCAAATATCAAATCCCTAGAGCCCTAGGTAATGCACCACGAGTCCTAAAAGCAAGAAGGACCTAAAGCTGATTAGATAGTTAATCACATTAAATTTCTTAATTGATCTCATGGAAATTAATACAAGAGTACACACGTTTCACCTGTTTTCAGATTTTTTTCATCTTCCTTCCTTTACAGATAAAATACTATTGCTGCCTTAGGAATTTTAGAGAAGAACCATCTATCTATAATGGGGTAAACACAAATTGATTTGATTTGAATGGGGCCTCATGTTGCTATGTGCTGCTAGCCTCCCTGCAACCGTGTTAATAGTAGAATAGATCACGAGGGCATAGTGCTGCTATCGTTGTAAGGTGCCTGATGCTGGCTGCATATTCATAATAAAAAGATAAATGTGCCTGATTGTTGACAGAGGTTTCTGTCCCATCCAGTCCCACAGCCTTTCAGACAAAGAAACACACAGAGGCCTACATTAGTTATAACTGGTTGGCCTATTAGCCCAGGCTTCTTATTAACTCTTATAACTTACATTAACCCATAATTCATGTCTGAGTTAGCCACGTGGCTCAGTACCTTTTATCAGCAAGGCATTCTCATCTTGCTTCCTCTGTGTCTGGGTGACAACTGCAGACTGAGTCTTTCCTCTTCCCAGAATTCTCCTATTCTGGTCACCCTGCCTATACTTCCTGCTTGGTTGCCCCACCTGTTTGTCCTGCCTGGCTGCTGGCCAATCAGTGTTTTATTAAACCAATACAAGTGACCAATCTTTCCAGGGTACAAGACCATTGTCCCACAGCACCTGATGCTTACAGTTACTCACACAGTCTTATTTCTTGGATGTCACAGCAAAAAAAAAGTCTCCCTGGAGCCCAAAAACCTAGCAATGAACTTTTCAACCTCCAGAAATGTGAGCTCTTCTTTATTAATTGCCCTTATTAATTACCCAGAATTCATTGTCATAGTATGACAACATAATACTGACTAAGACATTCTTTTCAATCAGATCTCATATAACACAGTGAGGTTAAAGAAAGACTTATGAGTAAGAAAATGTACCCGAGTTGTCACTTCAATTATATAAAATGGACATCAATGTATCTATACTTGTATATTAAGTATATTGCATGTATATTTGGAATTGTAGTTGCTGTCAAACATGACTCTGCTTTTGATCTCTTTGATCATGATATAGAGATTCCTATTTCCTGGGGGATCTTCTTCAGTTCTATCAACATCAGAACCTGGTGCACATGTATTGGCTCTTTCACAGCCACTCAGCACATTAAGTAATGTTGTAATTCATCTTTATTATACAATATACAAACTGAGGTTTGTCTTTCTTGCATCCTGTTATTGAAAATGTCTTGAAGAAATGCTCCCATCAGGGAGTTGGAAACAACTCTGAAATCTGGCTTCTAGCAGAAGTAGATTCTCCAAGGAGATAGTTGATGTGGAATTATAATTTATGTTCCTACTCCATCATATTATATTGAAATGTAGGGTGTTTGCTGAAACTGATCATCATATTCTAACAATGGCAGGGCATTTTTTTTCTTATCATGGTTCAAAGACACCTTTCAGATGTAACATGAAGGGCCTGCTTTGTTGGGGTTCCTGTCCTGCCCAGTTCCCACAGCTGGCAAGTCCCAAAGAAAATCACACAAAGAGTCTATATTAGGTTATAAACTGATTGGCCCATTAGCTCAGGCTTCCTATTAGCTCTTATAGTTTATATAGCCCATTATTCTTATCTATGTCAGCAACATCGCTCAGTACCTTTTTCAGCAGGGCAGGTCACATCCTGCTTCTTCGGTGGTCTGGGCAGGACTGCAGAAAGAGCTTCCTTCTTCCCAGAATACTCCTGTTCTCATTGACCCACATTTACTTCCTGTCTGGGTGTCCCACCTATACTTCCTGCCTGGCCAATCAGCGCTTATTTAAAACATGATTGACAGAATACAGACAATTCTCCCACACCATTCAGATACTGTTTTATTCTTCCATTTATGTGACAACCTTTTATTGGATATTTCCCTCCTCAATACAATTTTCATGATAGATTTGATGACCAGATGATTACAACAGAAAAGTACTCCAAAAACTGGTTGCTTCTTTTGAGATGTTTACAGTCTGGATATTTATGTGGTCAGCAAATTAACCAGAAGAAAACACATCTTGTTGGCTTCAGGAATATGTCTGTCAGAAGCACAGATGACCAAATAGACAAGGGAAGCATGCCACAAGTCCCTTATTTGGTGTCACGAAGCCATATGGGGACTGATACAAGCTTCGAGTGAAGCACCATGATACCCTGGTGATGTACAGATGGCCCCGGGAATTTGCATGAACGCACAAGCACCCAGTGCTCCTGCTTTTCAGTAACTATAGTTGTAAAATGTGGAAAATGACAGCATTTAGTCAGACAACAATCCTTACCCTCATCATTAGAGCAAATTGAGAAGTCCAAAGACAGAATTCACCAGAGTACTAATTATTTTTAATCCTAATCAATGAAAGTAGGTAAAGATAGCAATAAAATAGAAATGTGTTATCACCTACCGATTAAATCTCTTGATCATAGCTGAATACATGAATTTGTAACGTGGACCCCCGCCCCATTTTCCCATTAGTTGCTCCCAAGTAGCTGCTGAATATTGAATTCAGTAGAACCTTCTCAGAGATATTTTTTTGGCTTCCCCTACTTTGTGCAATTCAGAAATCAGTTGTCAATTTGCTGTCAATGCCTACCTTCCCTTCACTTTTCAACTTGACTTCATTAAGCAGATGCCTTTTGAATACAGATACGTGCACTCAAGGATACATACAGAAATGTAATATGTGAATGCTGTACAACGTAGATGTGGGAGTAACTGCCACTCCAGGGCAGCTCCTCATGCTGAAACTGAGGTTTCAGTTCAGCACTGTGCACTGTACTTCTCATGCTATGGTGTCCATTTCTTTTCTTGAAAAGGGCAAATTGACAAACAAAAATTTAAGGTTGTTAACAAAAGCTTATCTTCAAAATTCTTTATATGGAGTCTCTCAACTAGTGTTCTTCTTGACATTTTTTTGTATCACATTACTTTTTAAGTGGATGTACTTTTGACAGAGGAAAAAAAAAACATACTTTTCATGGAGTAACTAGAAACCCCACCTAAGTCAAAGGTTGAATTATTAAAGGATCACAGGTAGAGAAATGTAGTTTTTTTCTTAAGCCTGAGAGTGACTGATTTGTTGCAAGCTGCATATCTCACACATTAATAGATTGTCAGCACTTTCTGCACAGGAGCCCAAAACTTAGCACACAAGCCATCTATCCTAATACACTCCTGACTGGTCTCCGCAAGACGCATTCTTTCACACCAGAATAACTCTGGTGACTCTGGCCTCCTGTTACAGCCCACACTGCTGGGTAATCAGTATAAAGTTGTTGGAGGTGAAGCAGGACAGGTAAATACTTAGGGAAGTTGATTTAGATGCCTTAAGGAGGCCAAGTTCTCCAAGAGAAAAGAGGCAAAAGAGTTAACAAGAGGATAAAAGAAAGTGATGGAACCAAGCACTTCAAAAGGAAAGTGGGTCCTTATGTCGCTGACTGAATATGATGATGGTGTGGGAAGAGAGAGCAGCCTAGAGAGCATTAGTCTATTGGTAACTTGGTTGTAACTAGTTCCAATTATACTACTTAAAAATAACTCACTTTACTATGGTAAAGAATATTTCTGATTCAAATGTTATTTTTTTAAAAAACAATAGCCTTACCCCTGTTTAAATGTCCTCTGTAGGTTCTGTTATTTATTTTTAAAAACCTAATACATGGTATTAAAGATTTAGGAACATCAGGACAATGTTGGGTTTTATTAGAATGGAGGTTTCTGGCAAAGGCACCAATTGCATTTTATTTAAATTCCAATGTACTAATAAGGCAGGCTGGCTTTTAGCAAATGGATCAATGCGTCTTAATCTCCCATCTGAGACTCTCTTTTGGTTACTAAGCTTCTAATTTACAGAGAAGAATGAGAATGAAAATGATCAGGCAGCCACACATAGCTTAGAGAGGAACACAAAACAACTGAAAATACTTTCCTTGATTATGTTTTTTTTTCTGTTTGCAAGTCATTTCTCTATAACTAAATATATATATAGATATAAATATAAAGAGAGAGAGACCACCTCACTTAATAATATTTTTCTGATGATAAAATAATCTTATGAGCAATTGACTTCACTTGTAAATATCTCTGTAGATTAATTTTTGCTGCTACCTAATGAGGCAAATTATGAAGCTTACTTATCAATTTATCAAAGTTGCCATGTATGATAATCATTGAGGTGTCTCTTTCCTGAGTTATCATCTCGTTTGTCTAATAGAGCCAAGCATGCAATTCTCACATGACTTAGTCATAAGGTTTGCAGAATAACTACTGATACAAAGTAAGAACAAAGTCTTTATAATTAGACTATAGCGTTTAAATACATGAAATGTGAATTCAAACCAGAAACCTTTTCGGATGAACTGTTTATGTGCTTGTATTCCAGGCTCTGTAATCCCTATTTACCTTCCTGGTCATCACCCTGCTAAACAAAGGGTTGGGTGAGTTCAGACAACTAACAAAACACTTTCGTAGACTGTGTCTCATTGAACTCAGGTATTTGTTCTTTGTTTTCTTCTCTAGAAAATTACCAGATGATGGAAAGGAATGGAAATGGTAATGCATCTAATTAATGAGAAGGTGAGATAGGTTGCAGTAGGAAAAGAAAAACGATCTTTAAAACTGTTCTCTAAATATCACACATTATAGACTAGCATATTTGGGAGAGATATTCTCAGAGGAGTACAAGTTGTGTTTATATCATTAATGTTTGGTGCCTGGAAATAGCAAGGACAAATTTCAGGCAGAGAGCCCTGAACTACATCAGATTGCAAGCTGGGCAGGCAGTCAGACAAAAGGAGTGCATTAAGAATCAGAATGAACAGAATTTAAATTCAATAGATTTTACTTTAAATTTCCAGGTAGTTAAACTTTGAACCAAATGGAGCTGGAGAGATGGATAAGCGCAGTTGCTGCTCCTGCACAAAACCTGGGTTCATATCCAAACACCTACATGACATCTTACAAGCATCTATGTTCCAGTTCCAGGGGATGTGATACACTCTTCTGGCATCCCTGGGCACCAGGGACAAATGTGGTACACAGACACAAAAGTAGGCAAAACACCCATTCACATAAAATAATTAAAAAAAAAGTCTGACCACATATATGGGATAGAAGAGAATGAGAGACTGCTAATAAATAAAACATAGGCACAAATAAAACATTGGCAACAAATAAATATGGAGTTCTTTCTCATCAACAAGCGACATCTCAAGAGGCACTATTACCTTTGGACAGAATCACCATCGTTAACTTGAAGGTTCTTTTTGTGCCAAAGTAAATGCAGACTGGATGACTTTTCCACTTGGAAAATGTTGTTTCTTTTGTCTCTAAAATTCGAACACTTATTTTTTTACATATTAATGCCATGGGTTTTCAGAGCTGAGAGACCTCTCTTGACATGGTACCACTTATATAAGGACGCCTGGCCTTGGAGGTCATTTATCTGCTTCCTGGAATGTGAGCATGGTGGAGCTTTGAATGAAATATTCCATGAAATATTCCAGGGAGAAGGAATAAAAGATACTGTGCTGGTTTCAGAAGAGGAAAAAGCAAGGATTTGTTCATTTAAGGGGGTAAAAATATGCTGGCTGTTGAGAACATGTAGGGAATTTATGGGAAATGAGAGATGGGTAACATTAAGGCATTTCAAAGTTTTCCTTTTTTTCCCTTTTTGGCTTTGGTGACAATGTGGCATACACAGTGTAACAGAGTTTGCCTTGATTGTAGCAACTAGAAATTTCATTTTCTTTGTAATTCTTTTACTTCCTCTCCTTTTGGGGGGGCAGGGGGAGGTCTTTTCAAACGTTTTCTTTTTTAATTTTTATCATGTGCATGTCTGTGAGTTTGTTTATGTGTATGTACATATGTGTACCAGTGCTGGAGGACAGAAGAGGGTGTCAGTTACCCTGGAAATGTAGATATAGGTGGTGTGAGCCACCCAAGATAAGTGTTGGACATTGAGCTCCACGCCTCTAGAAAAGCATTAAGTACTCTTATTCAGTGAGCCATCTCTCCAGTTCTTGAGATAAGGTCTTATTTATCCTGCTGTTCTCAAACTTGTGGCCAAGGATGACCTTGAACTTCTGTTCTACCTGTTTGCAAACTCTGAAGTGCTAAGAATACAGGTGTATTTGTCATGTTCAGTTTTATGTGGTCTAGAGGATCAAACACAGTGCTACCCGTACACTAAAAAATGCTCTACAGACTGAGTTAAAGTTAAATCCCAAGCCATTTTCCATAGGATTTTGTTTCGTTAAGTTTTCTGTGTGTTTATGTGCAGGTGTTCTTTAGTAAGAGTAGACAGATTTGGAAAACAGACTTCCATCCTTCCTTCCTTCCTTCCTTCCTTCCTTCCTTCCTTCCTTCCTTCCTTGTAATAAATATAATAAGATGAAACAAAAACTAACACACCAAAACAAACAAACAGAAGGAAAGAGCTCGAGAACAGACACAAGAATCAGAGAACCACTCGCTTGCATGCTCAGGAATCCTATAAAACCACTAAACTAGAAGCCATACTATCTATGCAGAGGATATGGGACAGACCCATGAGGACCTTGTGCATGTTGCCTCAGTCTCTGTGAGTTCATATGAACCTTGCTCATTCTGATTTAGAGGCCTTGTTTGCTCAGTGTCCTCCACTCCCTCTGGTTCTTATAATCTTTCTCCCTCCTCTTCTGCCGGGTTTCCTGAGCTTTGAGGGGAGAGATTTGATGGAGGCATGGATGTTAACTGCTAAGTCAATGATAACCAAGCCAAAATCCGAAGATACACAGAGGTTAGGGATGGAGTAAGGGACTAGGGAGACGGGTACATCTTGTTAGGAGAGGAAAGTGGAATAGATAGTTATGAATGGATGCGGGGGGGGCGGGGGGAATGGAACAGGAGGATCATTTGGGATGGGAGAGAGAAGAGGGGTGAGGGAGGGAATATGGGGATAGACAGGTAATATTAAGAGCCATTTGAGGAGCAGTATGGAACCCTAATAAACTAGAAATTTTCTAAAAATATATAAATATATAGAGTCAATCAAACTGAAATTGCCAAATAATAGGGGAGAGGGAGCCCTAAGTATATATCTCTTGTCACCGAATGGGATTATATCTAACTAAGCTCAGGGCAAAAGAGGTCACATGAGACTCTCCAAACTACCCAAGCTGTTGCCAAGACTATAGATAGGTTGCTCCCATAAAGGCTCCATTGTTGAAGACAACACCCACACAATGCATTGAGCATGGAGAAGTCAAGCTGGTGCCTACACAGAGCCTTCACCCCTGCTTTCCAGTGTCTTTGGTACAAGAAGGTATTGTCGATGCTCTCACAAGAGAAATGTAAACACCAACTCAGCCACAAAGCCTTGGATGGACACTGGTCCTGAATGCAATATGCTAGTGCAATGGCGGCACAAACACCATTCGTTGTCTGGTCTGACTGGAGGCCCACTCCATGAGATGGAACCCATACCTAACAATGCTTTAGTGACCAAGATTTTAAGACTAGGTAGCTCCAGGGACCTAGAGTGAAATCAAATACAACTGTTCTTTAAAAAAAAAATTTCTGTTCATATGCTGCGACATGTCCCAAGAGAAGAAAACAAGGGTGAGGATGGTGTCTAACACATCAAAGGCCTCAATAAACCCATGGAATTCCCAAAGGTAGCTTTTCAAGACAACAGCCATTTGCTACCATTTCCCAGGTTGCTTACATGAACACTGCTTTTCTTCCTCTATAAATAAAGCCTTGACACATAGGTTATATTTTGGTTGGAGACACTTTATTTCCAAAGCTTTCAGGATGTCACATCAATTCTATTTCTCTAGGTTCAGTAAGTCATTAATTCTCAGACTCCTTTGCTAGATTATATTGGTTTTTTGTGACCTCCAAACAAAAGAATACTCAGTTTTTCCTCCAGCTAAACTCCTTTTCAAGTAATTTCACATGATACTCCAGCTTCCATCAAACTATATGGTATGATGCTTAAGCTTTGGCCTCTACCTGTAACTGTCCCCTCAAAGTTCTAACTCACTTTCCTGTTCAAGCAACTTCTCCACTTGGATGTCTACTAGACATGAAACCAAATTTTAGACTTCATATATCAGAACCATGCCTGATAGTAAGCACAAAACAAACAAAAATGACAAACAAAACCCACTTACTTTCAAAGTCTTAAAAAAACAAGTGAGAAAAGATTTTGGGTTTCCATTCTTAATCAGGCCTTCTTGAGAGACACCGCCATCCAAAGAGTCTTCCCTCTTGTGCTCTCTGCTTCCTGACTTTTACTTTCTAGTTTCTTGATTTCTCTCAGTTCCTGAACTAATGCCTTCTTTGCAAGCAAACTTCTACAATGATTCTTCTGCTGCCTCCCCTTATTTTATAGTACTTTGTAGCCCATGTCCAAGCTATATTTTCTTCATAAATATTATATTATGATCACATCATATGTATTATTTGGTTTGTCTAACAGAAGTCATTGGGTGTTGAATGAAGGAAATACACTCTGAGCAATCAATCCATTGCTAACTATTCCCTCTATGCATAGAAATCTTACAGTATGTCTGTACAACTAAGACAGCTATGAGTCACTAAACTATATATTGGGACCACCAGTGTCGGTTTATCTCTGGCTTTATTTTACTCACACATCCATATAATCTGGCAAATACTTGAGTTGGCATACTATAGGTGACTCCTGAATAAGTAAATACCAGGAGACTTGAGAATGGGATATTATCACAACGTGTTTTCTAATTCTTAACATTAGATGAAGAAGCGCTAAAATATGCTATCTAACTGCTGAAACAAAACCAATTTCTTAAATGTGATGTGACATACTCCTCTAGAATTAGATGAGAATGTAGGAAAGGACTTTTTCCCTGTAAACATTTGATTGACAATATTTACTCTTATATGAGAATAGCTCCTAATACATACATAAACTCTGGGGAAACTCAAAACAAGTGTGTTATATGTTTTGCGTCTTAATAAAGTATAACTACATAGACTTCAATTGAATACACAGCTATCACCTTAGGGAACTGTGTTGAGATCTATAAAAGATAACAATAACAGACACCAAAATTAATGATTATACAGAGGCACATAGACAATCCTTTTATATACTATCTAAATTCCCTGTGGACAGACAATTCAATAGCAAAACTGCACCTACTTTAGAGACAGGAAACCTGAGAGGGAGTTAGGTAACTTGCTCTGTGGTTGACAGCTGTTAGAGGGCTAGGTTGGAACTTGGCCCCCGGCCCTGTGTCGACTAGGAATTTATACTGGTGTGTTTCACCAGAGCTAGCACATTAGCCAGCACTGCTCTCAGTATGTGAGTCTCTGCTCCAGCCTCAGGGAAGATCAGCACAGAAACCCACTCACCCATGTCTAAAATGCCCTTGGAGAAGATCATTAAGTAGGTACCAAACTGCTAAAGTTTGCTTTTCATAAACTAAAACTAGCACTATATAGAGATCACCGAGACCTGGGATTCAGCTTCCTAATGAGAAAGCTGGCGGCTACATAACACCTGGGAGAGCTGCACACGGCACGCTGCGTGTGACACACGCGGTGTGTCATATGCCAAGTTTCAGGCAGTGGGTTTACCAAAGCATCTTGGGTGCTGAGAGCAGTGGAAGCGTCTTCACACTACGGCTACTCTCGCCTGAGAGATTCTGTTGTGTCAACCTCATTGCTGTTCGTTGAACTTGATAATTTACGTGATAGTGCATATTGCACTTGGAGCTACCTGAGACATAATTATATAAAGGGAAAGTTTATGACAGTGATGTATAGCAGACAAATAGGAAATCAGCTGTACTCCTGTTACAAAGTAATGTATACATATTATATTTCAGAGCTTGTTGTTTTTTATGTGTTGTATGGTTGTTATGAGTTTTTCTATTTGTTTTTTGTTTTTATCTTTTTTTGATGGGCGTAAGAAATTCTGCTTATTATTAAGATATCTATGTTGTGCTTCTCTTAGGCATCATCAGGTAATGTGCAAAAGAGACAACCCAAAGAACAGTGGCTCTGGGGCGGAGCTACGACTATCATGTTACAGACGAGAACACTGAAGCATTAAGAGTTCAGTGGACATTTCTTTCAGTTTTACTGAAGCAGGCAATCATGTAGCCCCAACGAGTCTCTAACTTGCACCCATTTTAAGGCTACTTTTAGGTTCCCGATTTTCCTCTACCAAGGGCTGGGTCACAGGTGTACTGCCAAATCTGTCCCACAGTGGACATTTCCTGACCAGAGTACCAGCTTCCGCAGAACTGAGATTTTTCAATGCTTTCTGATAAAGTCTTTATCTATAGAGTGCTCTCTCTACAGTTGCCCTTTGCTTGTCTTCAATTTACAAAATAAAAGGTAAGTGTAAAGGAAATGGTTGTGGTTAAACTTGTAGAAGTAAGTGAAATTTATTGTCTTTTAAGATTTATTTTACTGATGCTACTTATTGGCCCAGCTCTATGTTCTTTTAGAGTAACAGAAATATTTATGCATAAAAAATGTTCAGAAAATATCATTCTATTTTCAATCACTGAATTGGCCAACAAATACAATCCAATTAAAAAAAGAAGAGCAAAAACAAACAAAATCCCTTCAGTGTTCTTAGAATATGATCATCACATACCCAAGGTAAGATTTTATTGTCCAACAAAATAGTGTGAGGCCACTATGGATTATTAAACATAGAAGTGGAAGAATGCTCTACGTTATCATCAGTTTAAGTTGCTTTACACACAAGCAAGACTCAGGGACTATGTGTCAAGAGTTTCAAACATTTCTCAGATCCAGAGACTCTTGGCTTTTTGTTGTTGTTGTTAAATGGGATTGATTTATTGGCTGAGTTTCCTTCAATAACCCTCAGCACATGTAGTACCATTTACCAAATCTGCATTACTTCAAGATTCCACTAAGGTCATCCTTTTTATAGATTCAAACAACGTGAAATTCCAAACATGTCTCCCTGAGCTGAAGTTCACTGGCTATTGTCCTAGATTCTTATTATTTCTCTTGAGGAAGCACATTTGGTAAAGTCAGGTAATTAAAGTGAGCAGAGTCTTTGAATGCAATATCACAAGCATTAGAATCTACTTAGATAAAATAGTAGGGAAAAAACCAACAAGTAAGTTAGGAAATCAGGGGGTAGTAACTTATGAAAATTACCTGTGTCAATCTCACATGAAGTGGTCACATGACATCTACAACAAACAAATGTATATTTTCTGAAACACAAACACTTTACCAGAATAGACTGAACTGAGGAGTTTCAGTCATTAATATGCAGACGTCATTTCTAAAGATCGATGTCTAAGGGGTGTTTTCATATGCAGGGCTGCGGCCACAGAGAAGTATGTGTTTTACACTTAGACACATTGGTCCACGATCGGGTGGCTTTCTCATCCTATTGTCACTTAGAGTACCATAGTCACTTAGCCTCCTCCACATTATTCAAGTTATCTGAAACACCACAGACAAAATCACGTTGTCACACGGAGAAGGACGTTCAGCAATCCCCTTACTACATGAGCATGATAAACTGGAGACATATTTGTAGTCCACTGACTTCAGGCTGTGAGAAATGCCCAGAAAGGGTGCTGTTAAAGCCTGAACAAATAACTAAGGCCAGGGACTAAACAAGGACACAAAGTCTTCATCAACAAAGCCACAAGGTCACCAGACCAGAGAGTTTCTATGTGAGGGCAGCCGAAGCTTCTCCTGAGCTAATAGAATGGAATGTATTAACCATGTCAACAAAGACAAATACAGTTCCCCTGGAGATCTATAGAAACTCATTAAGACAGAAAATGCCCAAACTTTGAATGTTGAAACTTTAAAAAAAGCAAATCTTTCGGGCAAACAAAAAGGTCATGTCTTATGAAATAGGAAGCTCATAAGATTTTTAAAAAAGTGCGGTGTGAAAATATTAGAGAAATGTGCAGGTATCAGGCATTGTGTGGTGGTTTGAATGAAAATGGCCCCCATAGGCTCACAGCAAATGGCACTATTAGAAGGTGTGGACTTGGAGGATGTGTTTCCATAGGTGATGGGCTTTGAGGTGTCAGCAGCTCACATCTGGCCAGTGTGTCACTGTCACTTCCTACTGTCTGCAGATACTGGGACACAAGTGCCTGGTGCCCTCAAAATTCAGAACTGTGGGCAGGCACTAAGCATGCCTTTTCTTCCCATTTTCTATATCCCTTTTTTGGATACTGGCCAGAGACTTAAAACATTTATTTTCTGATTATTTGTTCTCTTTTTCTCTGAAGTTCTACTATTCCCTTTCTATTACACAGGCTGCTTGCTGACCTCCACTGTTGAGCATGCTGGCATTCTAGAACCCTAACTCAAAAAGGCCTGACTTTCTTTTCTTTCTTCTCTCTTCTACCTCCCTGCCCAGCAACTGCTGAGAATTTGTTTGCTGGAGCTCATAGTCTTTGTTCTATGTTTGCGGGGTTTTGTTTCATTTTGGTTTGGTTGTTGCTGTTCTTTGTTTTGCTGGAATAGCTGACCAGGAAACCAACCAAGGCTTCAGCCTTCTTCTTTACATGCACTTTATGTTTTACGTGGGTGCTATGATCCAGACTCAGGTCCTGATGAACTTGCATCAATTGCTCTTACTCAGTAACCCATCTCCCACATCTGTCAAAGTCTTTTTCACACTGATTTTTGGGAAGAGGGTTATAGTAATGAATTTTAGTTCAAAAAGAAAACAAGTAAATAGCATTTTAAGTTCTACATTTTTAGATGAAAAGGCTTACTAATAGATTATTTTCAAAGTTCTTAATGCATTTATTTGTTAGCTTTTTGAGATGTGCCTTACTATGGAGTCCAGGTTGGCTTCAAGCTTGCAGTTCTCCTACCTCAGTTTCCCCAGTGCTGGGTCGTTGCCGCCCACCACCATTTCAGATGGAACTGGTCTTACTGTAGATGCAACACTTAAATTGGCAGTGGTTTGAGAAGATGCTGCCAGCAAAGGTCAATAATGACAGCAGACAAGGCTCAGGCTTCTTTGTGGAACTTGTCAGGAGTCCTCATCAAATACTAACACAGGAATCTCTAAGATTCCTTTCATATTCTTCCCAGACACAGGACTAGCTACGAGGCAGCTGGGCTCTCAGTGACTAGTCTTCAGTGGTGGCTGAGAAACTAGGGTCTGGGAGGCTGGACACCCCTTTCACACTGAATTATCCTGGAAAAACAAAACACAATTGGAGCCTGGGGCTGGTATTTTATGCTTCCTGAGCACCATCTTGTTGTGTCATGCAAATGAAAAGGAGCCCAGCCTGGGCTGCTCAGGGGGACTTAGCTATGCTATCTCACTCCCCCAGGGTGACTTCTCTGCCTTTGTTGACCTAAGATGGGGGAAGGGTGCAAAAAGCAAGCAGAAGGAGCAAAGGTTTGATAAGGGGAGAGACTCAGTTTGCCTGTGAGAGCAGTAGTCCCTTACTCTGATTGAATGTGTGGAAGCCCAAAGAGGGAGCAAGGCTCTTCTTTTATCTGTCAGGAAAGGGCAATGAATCTGTGAAAGAGAAGACAGGCATGTGCCCTGTGTACCCAGGGATCGAAGCCACACTACCATGTCTTTGATGTCTTTCATTAATTTAATACACTTAATGGTTAAGAAGAAAAATAGATACACGGGAAAGGATTTTTTTTTGAGATGCATTTGCTTCATCAGCCATATCTCCCTCCCAAATTCCACAGTTTCTTCACATTAAAAGGTTAAAAACCTTTATTTAACTAAAAATGTTAGTGATGATGTATATTTCCAATGATGAACATTAGCCATCAATCTAATAAATGTGAGTAGGAACTTGGTGAAAATTTGACATTAAAAAAATGATTAGAGGTAGGTAACATCCTTTTGGAGTCATAGGTTGCTGGCAAAACTGAATTTCCAGGGCATTCCTGCCCCCTGCTGGCATATCTTGGAAGTGGCGCATTCTAGAAATACAGCACAAAGGGAGCCATCGCTAACTGAAAAACCACTTAGGAAAATGACTCTATGAAGGTTGTTTTACCTGTTTATTTTCTTGAATTTAACCGTCAGTGAGAGGAGTACGGGGAGGACTGAGGCTATGTGAGTGGAACCCTGACTTCATTACAAGAACGAAGCTTAACTCTGACTCCTCACCTGTGTGGTCTCGTGCAAAGGTCTTTAAACCTCAACCCTTCCATAGCTTTCAATTAGAAATTGTAACTTGAAGATTTGCTGCAGAGGGCCATTGCCAGGTGTGGCACGGAGGAGAAAGAGATTACCTGCGAGAACGTGTTCTTTAAATGATACACAGTACTTCACAAAATGGACGTGAGCATAAGAGGCAGAATAAGGGAAGAAACTCCCATTAACAATTTAACTTCCAGGATGTCCTCAGGAGGTACTCTCGACACCTCACCTATAAATGCTGAGCCACAGAATTTCAAATTCCTCTCATCAGTGCTTTCAAAGAATTTATTGGCTGTCTTTGACAACTGTATTTTCAGACATTTGATAAAACAAAGAATTTAGTGTGGTGTCTCCATTTCATCCAAGATGAGCTCATTGGTGAGCCCCTCATTGAATGCCTAACATTTCCTGTGCTGCTATGCCTTTATAAACTATGCTTCTTCCTCCTTCCTACACTCTGGTGCAATCAATCAGGCCCCCACTGTTGCACGCCGGACACATTCTTGCACCATTATGTCGTTGGAACATTAATAAGCAATGATTACTCAAATACAGATATTAATCTCTAATCAACCTAATAAAAAATAATACTGAATGGTGGACAAGAGGGTAGTGAAGAAACTGTCTTCATGCAGGACAAAGGACAACACATCCCAGACACAGGATTATGTGAGATTTCAGAAGGTAACTCAGACGGGCTGGAATATGAAATTTATGAATGCTAGAAATTTCTATACAATATTTTACAGTGTAGTTGGCCACAGGTAACTAAGTCCCCTGAAAAGTCAAACTTTAGACAAAGGGAGCTAACACACCTTCTCAAATTGACCTCTACTGAGTGCAGAAAAGACAGATGGAGACAAGACTACAGGAGATGACCACTCTTAGTTTCTCTGTAATCCCTAACCCTCCAGGCTGCGTCCTTTTGTCAGTCTTTGAACCACCACCACCACCGCCACCAGGAGCAGCACCAGGAGCAGCACCACCAGCACTCCTGAGCTTTTGATGTAGTGAGAAGTCCAGACTTCCCTTCTATGACTTAGACTTCTCATTTTCACACTTGTCCATACCATTACTTTTTCATGTAATTACCATATACAGTCAAGCCTAAGAAATGCCATTCTTAACCATATATGTTATAGAGTGTCAACACTCCATAAGCACATATGGAAGAATTCTTTCTAGTAGGCTGTAATTCAGCAATGCATTTACAACTACAGTACTTGAAATGTGAATCTGGGAGCTAGGAAGATGGGCCAGTGATTAAGAATACTGGCTGTTCTTTCCAAGAAGCAGTATTTGATTACCAGTACCTTCATCGCAGCTCACAACTATAGGTAATTCCAGTTTCAGGAAAATTTCCTCTCTCTTCTGACCTTCCATGCACATAGTGCACAGACACACATGCAGGCACCCATGAGAAGATAAATAAATCTTCTTAAACTTACATTTTAAAAGGGAAAACAGAGAGATGGTGAGGTCAGGAAAGAGGTCCATAGCTAACAACAATTAATTGCCATGATCATGCTTTAAAAATACAATAATAAAATGGGTTTTCTAACTGTTCTGTATTATACTATTTCAAATATTTGATAACTTTTAACACCAATCTTAAGACAGTTCTCTGCATTTATATTACCACTTCTATATTTTACACTTGTATTTAGCATCTATAATGAAATAAGTTTACAATGTGAACTCCAATAGATTTTTGAAAAATATAACACAACTATAAATTCCATAAAAATATAATCTAACTTGTAATGATGATGTGTGCCCATAATCCTTGCATTTAGGAGATAGAGGCAGGACAACCAGAATTCAAGATCTTCTTCAGAAACACAGAGTCTGAGTCTACACCTTAAAAGCCAACTCTAAGACTTCTGCCTGTGGGGTCAAGAGGCCTTTCACCAAACATTTAAGTTTAGCCTTAATGTCAGAGTAGCACTGATTAAAAAAATGAGTCATTAGTAACTGTCTGCCTTCCGTGGTTTCTGGATCTAAGTTAGTATACTGTAACAGAGCTTTTGTGAGGCATTCCAAAAATGTGGAAGGATTTTCCTTCATATCCTGAATGATCTCTGAGAGCTTAGTAGAGCTTACCGGCTTGAGGGCAGCCATACAGAGACCTGCCAGGAGACAAGTCAAAAACCAGTCCCTAGCTAAAATCCCACCCAGAGTATTATAATCCCAGTGCGGCTCTTGCTCTGGGACCACCTCTGCTCCAGGAGGGTGGGAGGAAAGAGTTTGGTGAATCTCGTCTGCATGTTGCCTGGCTTTCTCCCAAACTTGCCTGCATTCTTCAGGATGTAGGTTATTAGATAGGATCATATAGATGTCATGAAAGGTGAGATTATAAGATTGGGTAAGATATTGGAATTGTTTTATGAAAGTGGTAGAATTAGACGTATAGGAACCCAGTAATTTTTCTATATGGGAAAGTTCTGAGAGTGAAAAAGAAACATGTACCCTAATCAATCCATCTACGCCGGCCACCTCTCACAACGGGAGAACTATAGCGGGCTTGGCTTGGTCAGGGTTAGGTTCCATGGCGGCACGTGAACGTGTGAGAGGAGGGGTAAAGGTGGGTGCCAGAGCAGGGTGGCTGCCATGGCCAGGCACCGGAGAGGAAGAATGATTTAGCAGGGCTGTTGGAGCAGGTAGGGAGGGGAGAGAGGGAGCTACAGAGTGAGTGGTGGGAGGTGGTGAGGCAGCTGCAGAAGCTAAAAAGTCAGGGGTGAGAGCTGGGGCCGAAGGGGCTGGAGCAGAAACTGAGGGAACGGGGTAGCTTCCCGCTGAGGTCGAAAAGGTGAAGGTTCGTTAGCTGGGTCCAAAGCGGAAGTGGGGGGTTCTTCAGGAGCAGATGGCATAGCCAGAAACATGTGAGCGGGTGAACAGTTTGCAAGGACAGAGGGCTTAGACTTAGAGCTGAAATAGAAAAAGGCTTGGTGAAGGGAAACTCCTTCCATTTGCCTGTGTGCTGACAATAGTTAGAAAGCTCCCGTAAAATATTGGGATTAAAGGTGCCATTAGGCAGCCACTTTAGATTTCCATATAAATTGTAACGAGGCCATTTTTTTTGAACAAAGGTGGACAAGTGTGGGAATCTGCAGGTAGGGCATTAATGCCTGAGGTTTTAGGGCCTCTAAAAGGCACCCCAGTGGGGAGGCTGGATTGATAGGCTTGGAAGGTTTGCTTCCCATGGTTAAAGCTGTGTAAACCCGCAAAACAGTGACACTGCAAGGCTCCCACAGAAGACGTCTCTTGACGGTGGGGTGGGGTGTGAATCAGGGTGCAACCTTCACAAGACTCATGGGGGGGGGCGTCCCCCCAGGCCATGAGTGGGAAGGTAAGGCCTGGCTGGATCTGGTCGGTGACCCAAACCCAGAGAGGCCAGAGGGAAAATAAATGGAAAAAAGAGAAAGATCTGAGGGACCCTGGACTCTCAGTCACAGGTGGGTTGGCCCTGGGCTGTTACAAACACAAGTTTAACTAAGGGAAGCAAACCACAGATGAATGCCAGTGAAGGGAACTACCACAGACTTGAAGACCATGGTTGGGGGCAGTCCCCGTCTCGAGAAACTCCAGAGGGTTGCCGGGAGCTCAACTGGTCAATTCCTCAGGTTCGAAGAAATGGTTAAGCTGACCAGAATGGGAACACTTACCATTAGACGCCCGTGTTGTTCAAAGAGGTCATGCTCAGGCATATGGAACATGTGGTTTATTCTCGAGAAAATCCCTTGTTTCCATTCTGGTCCCAGGAACCTGGGGCAGATCCCAGCCCCAGGATAGGGTCCTGGGGTGGGAAAATCTCTTGAGTCTCGGCACCAAATGAAATGTCCGACGCAAGTGAGAAGAAGACACAAGATGCAAACAAACCCACTTAGGAGTTTATTAGAGAAGAAAAGTACTCGCAGGCCTGACGAAACGGTGTACAGAGAAAGGGAGAGAGAGAGAGGGCAAAGATGGAGCATCCAGCTTTTAAAGGCTGCCTAGCACATGCGCACAGGGGAAAGACGTGACTATGTCACACGCTGATGACGCAGATGACAGGCCACCCACGCATGCGTGCAAGGGTTTTAGTTGAGTCACACGTGGAGGTAACCACGCATGTGTGCACATGGGTCATGCAGGCCCTTTGTCCCCAAGGGTCCGCCCACACGTGCCTGTCTTTAGGACGCAGAAGTGCAGCTTTATGGGTGGCTGAATAATTAGAACACCACCATCCTAAACCCAGTTCACACCTCCCCCCTGTTCTGTGTTCTTCTTCCATTCTGCTTTGCTCTGTTTTGTCTCCACAGAGATCTCTGTTTGAGAGACTGAGACATTGTCATGACAGTGTCACTGAAGAGAGTGTCTTTCTAGCTTCTTGACATCTGTTCAACAATTAGTTATTCTCCTATTAGTTAGTGCTTTGGCTAACACCATCTCATTAACCAGTGAGCACTAGGTTGTGTGGACACTTAACACTCTTCATTGACCTTTTCATGAGAACCAACTGAGTCTTCAAGAAAAGAACTGCTTCATTCATTAAGCTATTGGCAAGATGGACTTAAGATGGCACACTTAAGTGAAAATTTCATTAGTGAAACTTTCTGCAGTTAAGATGAAAAGAGTTTCAAGGAAGGTATGAGTGACATTCTAGGTCCCAGATCCTTTCCTGGGTGTCTGTTATACCCTTCCAATCTCCTGTAGCGTCTTGTCTCCCTGAAAGGTTGGCTACAGCTACTCAAGCCCTATCTACTAGCTTACTTCCTTATAGAACTGGTAAAATCACTCTGAAGTATAGACATCAGAATTTGTGTAATGTTTTTTGATTCTTTTAAAACAATAAAGTACAGTGTTTCTATTCACTGAGGTTGGATGCTGAAGAGCAGTAGAAGTCATCTGGCAAGTGCAGGAATTCTGACTTCCTAGTCTCTTGGTGGAGGTAATTTTAGTGTTGGAAAGCAAGCTAGTCTTGAAAGTATTAGAGTTACTATTCTGCTCATTCCACTAGGCCATGCCCAGGACAGCCTCTAGAGAGTACCAGTCCTCATCTCTTCATAGAGACACTGTATTTGCATGTCAAATGTAAGAGTAGAGAACATGCACTTGCCTAATGTACAAGACCAGAACCACAACATTTCCTCCAATTACTGCAGCCAAGGATGGAACTATTGGGGAAAAATATATGCATATATACATACAGATAGGTAGATAGCTAGAAGGATGGATAGATGGATAGACAGACAGACAGACAGACAGATAGAGGTATGCATGTTTTCCCTCCTGAATCTTATAATCATTCAAAGTAAACACAATTTCTATTTCTCATTTTCAATGAGAAACTTTAAAGTGTCACTTAGCAAGACCTTGGGAAGAATTTCCAGTTATACACCCAGGGAGAAAAATCTTTGATGAAAAGAGCATTGTTCTGAATATTTTCAATGAAAATGTAGGCTCAAAAATATGTCTATCACACAGCAATTAAAACTGAGAAGAGAATTAAAGACAAAAGAGGAAACAATACGCTATTGCAAATAATGGCACCTCTTCAACGTAAAGACAATGTCAAGGAAACCACATGCTTTGAGGAGCAGAAACAAAAAAAAAAAGATTCCTTAAATCAGTGGAAACTTTGAGAGAAACTGGTATTAATCAAAAGATAGAAAATAATAAGAAGGATCAGCATATTGCCACTGTTGTGTAAACGTGATCCAATTGGTTGGAACTCACATCTGAAACAAAAATAATTAACAGGAGCAAATCTTATCTTTCTCTTTGTGTCAAACCCTTCTTTCTTTTTCTTCTACCTGAAAAATTACTGAGATACAAACTACGTGAGAACCAGATGAATTAATTTCAGTTCAAAAGGAAACTAAATCTAGTGCAGAAATTCAGGGCTTTACCTTCCTGAGTTCCACATGGCCCCACGCATCTTGATAAGGTATATGCAAGTCTTTTAGTGAGCTCTTGATAAGTACTTCCCAGTCACTAGTCTTCTTGGTGTGCTCTGCAGACACCCCTCATTCAATCCACAAAAGCTTACATGCAAAGGAATGGAATTATCACTAAATTAGACATGAAGAAACACTCAGACAAGTAAATCAATTGCTCAAGATTAAGCTAGTAACAAGATGGTATCAAGATTTAAGTCCAGGCTATTGAACTCTACTGGTGTGTGTGTGTGTGTGTGTGTGTGTGTGTGTGTGTGTGTGTGTGTGTGTGTGTGTGTTTCTGGTGGTACTGGAAAATGAACCCAGTACTACGTTCTCCAGCACACTAGACAAGTTTTCAGCCTACAGCTTTCTATTTTAATTCTCCCTTGCTAGCAACTTCTCTACCCCAAATTTTCATTTCATTTCATGTATTTTCTCACTGTGTTCTACTTTCTGTACAGTCTTGCTGCCTCTGTGGGGGCAGCGGAGTCTTTAAATAATAGTTTTTGCATCTCTAGGGGGGAGAAATGATGAGAAAGTCACCATAAAAGAAGACAGAGTGTTCAGGAGAGACACAGACATAGACTTAAAAGAAGGGACAGAGAGGAAGACTCTGACCCCTTGGAGAAGCAGGAGCTTTTATAGTCTCCCTGAACCTCTGCTGAAAACAGAAGCGAACTACAGCATAAAGAGCTTGCATAATCATTTCTAATAGCTCCAGCACTTGGCAGCTGTATCCACATCCCACCCATCCTTAAGGACCACTGCTTTTCCATGAGAAGCTCCATCTTCCCATCTGTGCAGAGACTGCTGTTTGACTCTGCAGTCCGGAAAATCTCTCATGTCTAGGTAGACAGAGGTAGGGGCAGCATGATTGGAAAAGGAGTATACAGATAAGAAATTGATGACACGCCAGGTACAAGCATGTCTACTTACATAAATAACTCCTGTTTCATATGGATTGCACATCTTTCCTTGGGTGATATCCAGTAACTGATTGTGTTTCCTGTACCTCTGGAATCATTATTTAGACAAAATGGTGTATTGTGGGAGGCAGGAAGACAAGCACGGTTTAGGAGTGCCTTCTATTGGGATTTATAGATCCACCATGTAAAAGGAAATTTTTTTTAAAGATAAGGTCTCATCAAGTGCAGACTGGCTTCAAAATCCCGTGAAGCTAAGATAACCTTGAACTTCTGATCCTCTTGCTGAGTGCTGGGGCTACAGGTATGCTTAATCACTATGATTGGTTCACGTGGCGGTGTTGGGGTTCAAACGCTGGACTTTGTGCATGCTAGGTAGTCACTCTTGCAACTGACCTATGTCTCCAGCTTGTTTCTGTATTTTAATATCACACATCTCTAAAAGCAAATAAACAAACTACAGTTTTAAAGGCTATGTGGGCCAGTAAGATGGCTGGGTAGGTAAGCAAGGCTGATAAACTTTCAGTCCCTGGGCTCCACATAGTAAGAAGCCAAGTTGCACAAGCTGTCCTTGGACTCCCAAACTGGGGCTGTGGCACATAAACTGCACCCATCCCTAGCCCTTGTCCCCACCCCACCAAATCAAGTACTGCCATAAAAACAATTTCAATGTCATGTAGCAGTTTTCTCTCCCTGCCCCAAGTTACAATTTTCAAATTTACAAACAGTACTCCTTTGAACACTCCTGTCTTCGATCAGCTACTTTATTGTTTAGAAAATATTCTTTATTGTACAAAGACTTCCCATTGGGAAATGATACAGTCTCTTCCTTGGTGTCCAAAGTGCCCATCATTGCAGACACACAGGATTCCGGCTCAGTGTACTGTCTCCCGCCTCCCTGGAACCGTCAGCTGGGTCACAGCTGGATGGTCACCTTCTTACTGACACCATCTTCTCATCTCTTTTCTGTCTTTCCTGTTAGGTTATATACTAAATAAAGACTGTGTTACTAGCAAATACATTTTGCCCTTCACTTATTCATTCAGCCAATGCTTTTGGTATGTAATATTTATATACTATGTCTGGGAATCGTAAGAATGAATAAACAGGAATGTATTGTTAACATCTAGCGTGGTCAAAGTCTCACTAAAGTGATGATAAACATGGGGTAAATATTTCCAATGGTCACTAATTTATATACAAATTGCATTCTATAATACAGTAGATTCTATAATATATTTCAAAATAGAGTATTTCTGACTGATATTAAAAATCTCTTTTATTTTACACATGATACAATATCATGTCAATAATATTTATCACACACTTACCATGCATGCAGGATAAATTATTTTATTTAGTCCTCGCCACGATGGTAGGAACTGGCTCTACATTCATTTTACCAGGACAGGAGTTTGGTTACAAATGCTGCTGTTTTTTCATGACTGTCTTGCTATGAGGGAGCCAGGACTTGGCTAGATAGTCTGGCTTAAAACAACCCTTGCTGCTTCTACTTGCTTACTTGACTTTATTAAGTTGTGATTTGTTTATACTGATATAGATAGTGTGGGCATGTGTGTGTGTGTCTGTGTGTGTGTTAGGAAATGGCTGATATTCTATATCACATTTCCATTTGCTCATTTCCCTTTAAAATGGCTACAGTTGAAAAGTAAGGTAGGAAGTTCTGTCTGTTTGCCTCTAGCTAGCTATAGAAATTATTACAAATTTGAAGGTGAATGAGAATTTCGATGTATTTCTGTTTGTCTCTGCCTCTCTTCTGCCTCTTATCCCTTACCTGTCTATTTAGAGAGTCAGAATTAGATTGCGTTTTTAGAGCATCTTACGACGAATGAAGAGGTTGAGTTGTGAGTGCTAATCTGAAAACTGAGGATACAAACCTTTGACATGTGGCAGATTTTTGATGCGCTATTCTGGTTTGTCTTGCTTGAAGGAGGGGAGGGTTGTTTATGGATGAACTCACTCCTGGTACATGGCACAGCCAAAATGAAAGCCTCGCCGGCCAGTTTTCTTCTATATAATCTCCATGTGGTCCCCAAGTGATTAGCCCTTCCCCACCAAATGCTGTAAAATCTGTCATCTGATCTCACAGATGGAAAAGACTTATTAGCTCATGAAGCTCATGGCCCTCAGGAGAGAATCAGCTCACCAGACCCCATGTACCCCACCTTGCAGCTCTGAGACCGTGCAAACATTCCTTTACTCAGGTGGCCTCCCTACGCCAACAACAGAAATCTCTTTAGTCCCCATAGTTGTGAAACTTAGCCTGCAAACAAAGTATGCTTCTCTAGCTGTCTTCTTATGCAGTGCCAGAGGCTAAGAGGGAGCATCCGTTTGCAACATCCCTAAACAACAAGAGTAAAGAGATGGGCCAAGACATTCTCTTTTCTGCTGGGAGAGGCTGGCCTGGACCACTTTAAATCTTCAGAACAGACCATAACTCCAATCCGACTAAGGGTTTTACAGAGCTTATGCCTTGGAATACACAATATAAAAGAAGGGGCTTATGTTTGCATAAAGAAATAATCATGTCTGCTATTGGATAGAACTGTATGCTAGTGAACATACACAATAGGTTTGTCTTTAAAGGTGGACAGATATTTTAATATCACTGTCTAATTGAAAAACATCCTTTGGTCACAAGCTAGAGTCCCAAAGTTCTCAGTCTTATTTGCATGCCACTTCCTTAGATGACTTCACTATGACATGGCTTCCCTGACC
Source organism: Ondatra zibethicus (assembly GCA_004026605.1). Classification (NCBI taxonomy): domain Eukaryota; kingdom Metazoa; phylum Chordata; class Mammalia; order Rodentia; family Cricetidae; genus Ondatra; species Ondatra zibethicus. The sequence goes on along the minus strand of PVIU01003227.1, from coordinate 42,492 downwards.
CCATCACTCCCAGCGCACCTGTGTCCCTCTCCTCCATTCCTCCTGCCAGTGGTTTCACTTCACTCCTCTCCCCCCATACCCCTTCCCCTTCACTACACTTAGGGAGGCCATAAACACTCAGCCATGCCTTTTCTGATTTAAGCAGTTGATTATTAGCCCTCTTCTGGGGCATTGAGCAGAGAAGGAATGAAAATCAGAGATGCTGCTCTCCTAGCAGCACCTGGTAGAACCTCAAGATCTGCTGGGGTTCACTTCTTCCTGAATTTTCCATTGCTCTCTGGCCTGTAATATGCCCCTATCTGATGTATTCTGACTCCCCTCAGATATGATTACATATTTATCATATCTACCATTGTCTCTCATGAGACATTGTTTTCTCCACTTGTCAATTAGAAGTATACAGAATGCCTCACATGTATACAGCTCAAGTGTGCACTGTATCTTCAAAAGTACACACTAGGAGGTAAAAACTACTCACTTAGCTGTTCTGTTCTCACAAAGGCCAACAACTTGCATAGTTTGTACTCAGCAAAATGAGTGACTGAATGGATGAATGGCTAGATGGATGTGAAAATGAATGAATGAGAGGAGAGGAAGCAGGAGACTTAAGTGCTATCCTTTGGTGAAACTCCTTTACTTATTTGTAAACAGTTTGGAAAGAAGATTAAAGGAGATAATGACAAAAAAGGTGTTCCGGATTGATCCAGTGAAGGCAGAGGCAAGGGTATAAATGTCACTGCCTGGGTAGCTGCTGAGAGTGGCCTCGCCTACTTTGAAGAGAGACCAGAAAGCACTTTGCTTGCATAACTATTCTGTTCTTTGTCTCTGAATCAAAAGACAAGGAGGCAAATTCTCACCTTAGATAAATTATTTACAGTATTGATTTAGCTGCCTAAGCTGTGTTAAGTTATATGTGAATTAAAGGCAACCATTTACATTTCCTTTTATAGAACTTGTGAATTCAAGCAAGTATTTAGAAGTTTTAAAAAGATATTCAGAATGGCATTAGCTCCCACAGCTCAGTTCTGCCAGCCATGAATATGTACATATAAGCAATATTATATGGACCAAACAGGATATATATTACGAATATATGTATATCTACATATAAGGACACAATAACAGTGAAAAAAGAAACAATGAATTTGAAAGAGAGCAGGAGGGATATAGGAGAGGCTTTGAAGGGAAGGGAAATTCATATAATTAAAGTTCAATCTCATAAATAAAAATAAAAGGCACACATACACACACACACACACACACACACACACACACACACACCACTTGGGTATACATAAGGGTTGCACACCAGAGAAGCAGGTTTTATTGGCTTAGCAAAAACATTTAGTGCAGGGCTGTCAGCTTTTAGCTATGGGACCGAGGAGACTGAACTTCACATTTTTATGTTAGTTACTAATTCTTTTGCCATCTATAAAGTCCAGAACACCTGTTTTAGACTCTGTTCCTGAAATATTAATTCTATTTTCTATTTTCTTGGGAAATTTTCTCAATTTCCAATGGTTTGGGACTCAGGCTGTCTTACAGACAAAGCTCATTTCTCTTTCTCGGTCCTTACGCGAAGCCACTGAGGAAAGACAGCATCCTTGCACCCCTTGGGCATAGCTAAGCTTGCCAACCCTAAATCAACAAAAAGAGAAACAGACCTAAGTATCCACCCTAATCTGCTGAAATAGCTTTTCTATAGTAGTGCATTCCTGATAAATCTCCCACGGTGGCACACACCTCTAACTATGCATTAAGAAAACAGAGGCAGGTGGATCTCTGTGAGGTCAAGGTCTGCCTGGTTTACAAAGCAAATTGCAGGACAGCCAGGACTACAAAACAAGATCCTGTCTCAGAAAACCCAAACCGAGATCAAATCAAACAAAAACTTTCCAGTAGTAGATGTGAAGCTGAGCATTTGTGTGATAAACTAAAAATTTGATCTTACTATAATATTGAAAAGCAGAACATTAACCGCACAATGCTGCAGTTTTCCTGCAGCTGTGCACGTCAGGGTCTAGAGGAGTGTGGTGCTCATGCTTGTCTAAAAATGCTACCCCAAGAAGCAATAGTTAATGCATACTCCTGCAATTTAAAAACAAATACATTTTACAATTATAGAATTTTAAAAAATGGAATTTGGGTTTCCAGGAATACTATTTTTCAATATGCTGATTTCACAATGTGAATGTTTATAACCTAGGTGTATTGATAAGCTTTAGCAATTATAAAGACAGCCTGTGTTGGAAATAGGTAAATTTTTTATATGTGCACAGACAATACATATATGCATATGTACACCAGAAATTATTTACAGTAAACGTTTTGAAAAGCTATTTGATAGACACTTGCTATGACTCCCAGCGCTGCCTTACAATTATATAACTGTGTTGGAAGCACAGTACACACAGCTCTTTCCAAAGGAACAAAGGACAGTGACATAAAACTTTGAAATAACAAACTGAGATGACTTCCCAGAAGTGAGATAGGGATAGTGATTTGTGTGTTTCCTAAAATTGAGAAACAAAGATAATTATTCCCAAATGACTGCATATAATTTCTTAACACCAGAATAGCAGCAGGGTTCCCATTGTATGAATTAAGTTACAGCTGAAGTTGTACTTTAACCTAGAGTTTAATCTATTTTCCCTTTACAGAATTTACTTTCATGAATATTTGCAAATTCGAATTTAGATTTACAGTGTGAGGTGTGATTTCATGGAACACGTAGAATGTAGCCATAATCCCGCCTTTCATCATGGAGAAGGCCTATGGAAGGGAACGGGAATACACTGTTTCCCAACGCAGTGGTGAGAAGCTGTGATGAAGATATTGTCTGTTCCAACATGTTTGGTCCAGTTGCAGAGGTCATGGGACTGCTCTGCCAGAGTGTGGAAAACGGTACGGATCACTGTTTAGAGCCATAACGCGGCATGTTGTTGGGCCCATGGGACACATGGGAGGTCTCAGCGATTAAAAGAAACGTTTCCTGGCATGCTAACAAAAAGCCAGTCTGTAAAAAGAAACTAGTCTCTCTAGTGCTTATATGCCATGTACAGTCTTAACTTTTGGCTCCCCTCACTCATAGTTGCATGGAACAATGGTCAATACTCCAAAGGATGTCATGACAATTTCTAAAGGTGTGGTATGTCTAATAATCTTACAAGTGGGTAAAATTTATAGGCATTTGTCGTTTTCTCTAAAACTGACCTTTAAATTTTCCATTCCCATTTTTATGTGCGAGGATTGCTATTCAACAATAGGAAAAGTAAAATGCACAATGATTTCATTTAGCAATAATAACTAAATTCAATCATAAGACTAGCATGGGCACAGTTCAAACCACTTCCATTGAGAAATTTATTAGGAATTTTGATGTTAAAATGAGCTGGTTTATCGTAAGTCCAATTGTTGTGGAAAACTGTATCCTCCCAATATATGTGTGTATGTGGGTTTGTGTGTGTGAACATGTATATCAGTAACCATGAAAAATATTTGCATTTATTCATATAGAGGTCAATCATATACACTACATGGTGGCGGTGCCCTAGACACTGGGGAAATCTAAGAGAGCAGAGCTTGCTTAGGGCCTTAAGACAGATCATATGTGATAGTGGTGCATAGAAAATGGAGAAAGACAAGGTAGATGGTACAGTGTACTGTCAGCGAAACTAAACCAACACAATGAGCAGAAGCTGGATGTGGAAGTACAGGCTTATAATCTCAGCATGTTGGGGATACAGGCCAGAAAATCAAAAGTTCAAGACTAGCCTGAGGGAAAGCATATTTGTGGTCAGCCTGGGCTACATGATCCTGACTAGAAACAAAAAGGCAAAACAGAAGGTGGCAAGAGGAGAGAGGCCGAAGACAGTAAAAGTGATGGTAAGTAAAACAGTGTGGGTCAGGAAGGGTCTTGCTGAGGTGAAATGGAGCAGGAAGCATGAGTGCGGGACACTGTATGAGGAAGCAGAGAGAAGGTCTGGGAAAAACAGATTGCAAGGAAGCAAGAAAGCATTGGTGAGACGGTTGTGTCAAGCTCGCAACAATAGCTTTTGAGATCTCTGCATTCTCCAGGGTCCCTCCCCACTTCACTCAACACAGAGTCAGTTCATGCTGAATTAACCCCTAGTCCTTTGAAGGAAAGATGCAAATACTTTAATTGCTTATTATTAACTAAGATACATGTGTAACCTTCTCAGAAATGCACATTTCACATTAGTGCAATAAAATGGAAGCTATGATACCTTCAAAGGTTAATTTCACATCTTAACACAAAAGCTGTCTTTTCTCTATTATGTCTGAAATTCAGAGAGACCTGCCCATTGAACCCACCATCAATGGGAAAAAAAATTAAGACTAAATTTCATTTTTTTCCTCTAGCCCTGAATAATAAAAGGGCTCAGCAATTTTCCATTTTAGGCAAATTCTCTCTAATTCTGTCTGCTACCCACCATAACCTCCAAAATCATATTTTAAAGAAAAGAAAAATATTGAATCAAAATACAGTTTACAAAAGAGAGTTGACTTGCATAGTGAATATCATGCTATAGTTTATTGAGTGGAGAATAAAAGGGGCTACAGAATTACTTTTTATTTCTTGCTGCAACTTTTTTCTTCTTAAATTCCATTTTACTATTAGAATTGAAAGTTGCATCTTTGTACCATTCGTTTTTCTCATTAATGTTAGCTACTTAGAGACACACATGACCCAGTAAATTCCCAGTTCTGGGGGTTCAGAGTAAATACTAAATTCTTTTGTAAGACAAAAGAAAGATGCTATAAGTAGCTTGATAGAAAAGGAGAAGAAGGGGCATTCCTGAGGCAGCAATATCCAAAAAATGAAAAAGATTAAAAAAAGAAGAAGAAACACATGGAGGAAACAAGAGCATGGGAAATCTTGAAAAGAGTATGTTCAAGAAGATGAAAGAAGAAAGCCAAGAGAACAAGACAGACAAGGTGGGGCTGGGAAAGTAAGAAGGTAGAAACTTTCTGAGTCAACTGTAGTGGAACCATTCTGCAGGCAAACTGGCATTGGGTGCTGGGAAGTCTGGGGTTGTCATATAAGATGAGCTGATAGTCATTTCAGAACAATACAAGAGATTTGTAAATTGGCTTGAAAGATCACCATGATAACAACTTGTGACAGGGCAGAAGCTATGCCACCAAACAAAGTTTGCTCTTCACTATTGAACTCTGTGTTTACTTAAAAGGCAAGGCCAGCATCTGATGGGAGCTGACAGGAAGACTTGGCCACTCTACATAGACTTCTTCTTATGTCTTTAAAGCAAACAGATTACACGAAGCACAGGATGGGCAATTTGGAACTAATCAAGAATGAATTTTGTTCACGTTCATTGGTCAACATGTATTCTATACGTTCCGATGCTCTCTCACATCCTGTTGCTTTGCTACAGTGTTTGTATTGTAAGTCACAATGTGTTACACATTTATCAATTACCCAATTTCCAAAGACTTTTTCTTTTGGTGGACATTAAAATTATAATTGATTGGTAATTAATCCATCTCCTGATAGGGGTTTTTCAGCGTATCCTGATTGACTCAATCATAGTTCTTCTTTGTATTTAATAATTGTCATTGTAAAGTTTTTTTAAGATGCCTCTTTCTAGAGATAACCTATGTTTTTAAATGAGTAAATTCATTTAGTGCTTAAGAGATATTAGCAGAATTTTACACCATTTGTTAACTTTGTTGTTGTTGGTTTTTCGAGACAGGGTTTTTCTGTAGCTTTGGAGCCTGTCCTGGAACTAGCTCTTGTAGACCAGGCTGGCCTCGAACTCACAAAGATCCACCTGCCTCTGCCTCCCGAGTGCTGGCATTAAAGGCGTGCGCCACCACGCCCGGCTCCTCATTTGTTAACTATTATAATAAGGTATAGAAAACACTTTCAAACATAAATCAAATTTACATATTTAATATATAGGAGGTTTACTCATTTTATAAATACTTAAATTTATTTATCATACTACCTAAGACTAACAAAATGAAAATATTTTTTAGGTACATATGAGTTGAACTCAGTGTAAGTCATGGTTAAGTTGACATTTATTTCTGAGACCTCGACTCCACTTGTTAGCCATACCACTAATGGCTTCCCTGCCATCTCCCTTCACACCCCTGACTGGTGACAGAGACTGTGTGATCAGGCGACTTACCTGGGAAATGGGAATCTGCACTAGAGAGAGCAGAACAGAGAACAAAGCATTGGGGCCCTGATGGAAGAGTTTAACTGCAACATCAACACGGGGACTTCTCCTCCCACACAAACAGCTGTTAGATTGTTTGTCTCTTCTGAAACTGGTCAGTTTGAAAAACAATTGTAGACACTGACTATTTCTATAACAGATGGCCTCATATTTTTGTGCTCACTTGACAGAGGCATTTCATTCAATAGTATGGTGAGGATCAAATTCTATGGGACCCACACACTTCTCATTTCTAAAGATTTACTCTTTGTACTAATAGATCAAGGTAAGAGAGCTGCAGAATATGCTCAATTATGTGACCTTGATCTGCATTGTGCTCTAAGGAAGGAATCATTAGTGCCATACAAAGTAAATATATATAAAGGGTAATATTAGTAAATACCATCAATAGGAAAAGAATTGATTAAAATGGAACTTTTTACACATCATTCTGTGCCTGTGGCTTGTCATTTCCTTACAGCATTTAGCAAGTGATCTCTGGTCTCCAAATGTGAGGTGAGACATGAATGTGCCTTAATGTGTACATCTGTGCTTCTGAGGGCTCATGCCAAAGGCCTCTGCATTAAGGTCATAATGTGCTGTAGTTCTACAAAGTTCAACATTGTGTCTGTTGTAAGAAAAGCAATTAATTGTGATTTTCTACTTTGCATGCTAAAACAGCAATTTTCAATTTCAAACCTGTTGTACATTTTTGTGAGGGTATAATTTATACCCATTCTTCCCCTCCCCCTTTTCTTTTTAAGTGGAGCTACATTACAATATAAATTCAAGCAATATGAGATCAGTGGGAAAGTAGAGCCTTTTCTTTTGACTATTAAGCAAAGAATACATCTTAGAAACACCATAAATCATGCTTGTCAGATTTTTCAAAAGACTCAATCCGTAGAGTTTCGTTGTCTATTATTTGGAAAGCACAGACATGAAACAGTGTAATTCAGTTGGGCTGCTTGCATCTGATTTACATAAACTGTTTCTTTTTAATCTTGAATTTCCATGAGATGAATACAATTAGCAAGTTTCAATTTATCTTCAAAACGACTGATGACCTACAGGATGACATCATCCATTGCCGTAGCGTATTTGGACTTTTAAGTAGAGGAAGTCAATGAATTTTGCAGCTAAACAATGCATATCGCAGGATAAAAAGTGACAAGCTAGTCACCCATACATAATGCATAATTCATCATGAAGAAATAAGAACTGTTGCTTTTTTCTATTTTTCATAATTTTTTTTGACAAAATGGGCAATTCAAGGAAAAAAGAATTTTTTGGTGTGGTCAGTTTACTAATGTCTGACCATTGATTTAAAAAAAATTAGGAAAGAAATGCTCTAGAGTGTACCAGATAGATGAATCCTCTCAACTTCTCCAATCTGAGCTCAATATCCACCCTCACACACTGAATAATCTCTGACCCACTTCATCTCAGGAGCTTATTTGGACTAGGATTTTTGACTTTAAAATGGAAGATATGAGAAGACCTCATGTTTAAGTTGTCAGTTATGTTTTACATGCATAATATATAGAATGTTGCATTATTTAGTGATGTCTAGTTTCTAATAAAAATGTGCAAATTCCAATGTGTAGATATGAGATGTTAGAGTCTCTAATTCTGTACAATGCAATGTGATAATCAACTTAATTTCCTCCCAAATACCAGTGTGTCCATATAAATTCTAACAATAGCTTCCAGTTAGATTAGAGATAAAACATTTTAATGGGGAAAATGTGTTACTATGGAGCTGATTCTTTTCCCACAGAAAAACAAACCCTGAAAATAAGCAAAATTGAATGGTTGCAGAGCCAGCATTATTAGAAATATCTTAGCAATATAGAAGCAAATACATGAAATTTCAAATGTGGGAGTTTAAGCCAGAAATCTCATAATGATCAGTTTTTCAGTGGAACTTCCACATAAGACTAAGTGAGAGAGCTTTGTCAGCTTTAAGTTGCTTTAGTCTACATTTTGAATAGAAAGCACAAAATTTTTTTTAAAAAGTAGTTGTTAATCGATCAATATCCATTGTTTTTCTAAGTGGAGGTGAAATTTGATTTGCAATAAACTACTCAGAGAGTTCTTTGTTTATTCACAGTGAAATCAGAACCACAAATAATAATGAGCCAATGTATAAAAAACTGAGAGGCAGGTCAGCACACTGAAGAAACACACAGGGCAATCGCATGGAAAGAACTCTGGTCTTAAATACAGTCCCAGATTTAACCAGACTTCTGATCAATGCTGATTATACATGAAATTCCACTTTAACATGCACCTATGCCACACTAGCTTTTCTTCAATATCATTCTAACCTTACATATTTCTATAGGAAAAGAAAAGCAATTATATGCTAGTAAAACAGCAGAACTTAAATCTTCAAATTCTAATCTCATAAGATGTGGAAAACTTGACATTTGTAGTCCCTTATCCTTATGTTTACTCTTTAGGATATTTCTACATATTTGTTGTTGTTGCTAGTCCTTCCTGTATTTCTGTGTTGCTTTCAGTCTATTGAGTCTGCTTTTGCTTGTTTGCTTGCTTGTTTCTCATTACCATGACTCAACGCAATCCTATCCTCCAGCTGGAAAAATACATTGTAAATTTCTAAATACTTGAGGTTGATTGGATTTTCTCCACCAAATCCCAGTTTTGATACTGTAGTGATTTCATAAGTGCCCATCTTTCCTGAATTTCTCTTTACAATGAGTGCTAATTTTATCCTTCCATATTACTCTCCATTGCTGTCCATGTCTTCAATGGACTGTCATCTCTACATGTTGCAAGGTAAGAAGACTATCAACAATTTGAGAAGATAAGAGGGACCATAGCCTATCTCAATTGCTCTGAAGAGGAGATGGGTACTTGGGATATGTAAACTTTGCCCATCACTAAACAAAAGTCTGCATTAAGACATAGTATGAGAAAGCAGGGTCCCTGCCTTGAGAATGCTGAAATTCCTTTGTTGAAGATTGCGGTGGTAGTGGAAAAACACAGAGTAATGCATCACATAGTATTGTATTCAATTTTACTTAGGGAAAAAAAGAGCAACTTGAAATGGATAATGGAGAATCAGGAAAATGACATTTAAATGGAGATCTCAAGATGAGAGTAGCCAGAGGACCACCGGGGTCTGATGTAAGAAATAGCAGGGGCAAAGGCCTTGCAGTTAAAATCGAGTTTCTCCTTCTAGAACAGAAATTCCCTTTGAGAAAGATAAGTCTAGCATGCAACAGCTAGAGCCTGGGCTTGCCAGTCATGTGGAAAGTTGTGGGTGAGAGAAAAGCAACCCTTCACCCTGCACTACATGAACAGAAACTTTGGAGGGTGGTTTACATTTAGGTTCATCAGGAGGTCTTCCTGTCCAACCCGAGAACTTCTGATACTGTTGAAGACTGGATGCACTCTCACCCTTATTCATCTGGCCGAGTGTACAGGGATAGAGAGAGCATAAGTGACAAGGGGCAATTAGGGCTGACTTACAATGGATCTTTGACCACAAATAGCAAGGCATCATTATCTCAACTAGCTGTGATCTCCCATGATACTAAAGCTTTCATATGTGACACTCACATGTAAAACTAGGAAGTACTACTTGATTTAACTATGCAGATGACTTTTCTAGTTATTCTACATGTGCCCAGTACTATACTAACATTTTAAAGGATTAGAGAATATGGTGTCTAGACCTAATGCTTGGGTTTATATTACACTAACAATATGGCTTATTGGTTTGCATCAAAGGAGCCTGCTTCTTTGTTCTGATTCTAGTTCCCACTTTTGCATGAAATGTTTACTTAGAGCTTAATAACACTGTAGATCTGGCATTTTCTATTGCATAATGTGTTGTTTGTAAATATAATGTTTGATAAAACAAATTTACCAGTGCTCTTCATTCTGTCTTTTAATAGCTCATTACCTACCATTCTTACTTATTGACTTAAAATTGCCAAACTATTCAGATAGAAGAGACTTGGCACCAGTAATAAGGAGAGCTTCCCTGGGAAAGAGGTTGAAATTTAAACTAACACTTAAAACTGTATCATACAATTTTCTCAAAAAATTTAAAATGCCAAACTGAGTGATGAACATGCAACTGCTTCCTGAGCTCTTTTGTGAAAGCAATAATTATCTTTTAAATATTCTGTCATGTTTCTAAGATGCCACCACAGCCATGATGGCTTCTATTATATGCTTGTACTTGCTCATAGCAAGTGGGAAGCTAAGACTGTGTACTGGGAGTAACTCCTTTTTGCTACATTTTGATCAATGCCTTGCCTGGGAGTAGGAACTTTTATCTAGTCACATGTCTGTGTAGCTGAGCAGTTTCACCTTTTGACTTGTTTAAATTATTAATATCCATTTCATCCACTGAGCTTCCTGTCTCCCAGTCACTATGCAGCTACTGCCTTAGAATCTACAGGTTCTTTGCGCTAATGGCCCTCTCAGTTTCTTTTTTAAGGTTGTAGAAGAGAAGGTAAGGAAAGGAGATTTAGGAAAAAGATTGTCAGGAAACCTAGAGTAAGAATTGAGCTGACAATTATATGCAGCTTGCTCTTTGCACACTAATTTTAAATGTATAACAATGAGCTCTAAACACCGTGCTTTAGGCTTTGTTCCGCTCTGGTTGGCTTCCTGTGATCTCATCAACTACTCTTTCTTTTGGGAGTTTGATCTGCAGAGTACCAAAGAGTGATGCCTCTGACACAAAGAACTATGCTGTCATCCGTTATTCCCAACAGGGATGCCTTGGTGGCCTGTCACACCTTCTCACCTTTCTGAGAACTCCATTCTTTCTTAGAGGCCCTTGAACATCAGTCCCCTGGGATTCTTCAAAAAGAAGAAAATGCAGAATGAGGATGGATTGCAGACATTTTATTTTTGTCACCACCCACCCCCAGTTTGCATCCACTGGAGATATTTGTCACAGGAATACAAAAGTCTTCTCACTAGGGAGCAGTACCTACATATTTTGTGATGCTTAAAATGAAACTACATCACTGAGATATGAGCTGTGTGCTTTTGGTAAATAGATCCTTTCTTTCTCTGATGTTCTGTCTAAATGATCATGAGAAAATTTCAAATTTTACTTTTCTTTCTAGGTACCAATTCTGGGAGAAAGTTCCCAGTACAACATTTTCAGACACGCGAATGCTGCCAATCAAACATTTTCACTGTGACAACTACAAAAGACTGTTTAGGCAAGTATCTAATTCTTCCAATAAGGTAAACAGAACAGTCAGCACTTAAAAACAAAACAACTGCCTATTTACAACCAAGAAGGTAGTATTGTAATTTCATTTGATTCAACACAAAAATCTTCTAACTTTTGGAACATTCCCCAAATGGGTATGAAAAAGCACCTGTGTTTTGAACTCTGGAGCAGCCAAACATGTTGTGTCTTGTTCTTCACACTTGCACCTCCAGGTACACAGTGACATCTATTTGAGAACCGAGGGAAATTTCTGAAGCATACAAGGACAATTTCTGCATCTAATGTACCAATTCTTTAGAGGTCAGCCTTATAAAATCTCTCTCATTTCCCCGAGGGAAGCAGTTATTTTTATTGTGTTCATCCTTGAAAATATCTGGTGAAAATCCAGTCCCTGACCCCTGCTGAAGAAAGAAATACAGCTACCAAGACTCAGAATGGCCTTTTTGTTTTTTGTTTGATTGTTTATTTGTTTGTTTTGGCATGATACATTTGAAATGGAGTCCATTTCCTGAGTGGGAGTATGCAGACTTCCTTAAATTCGCTTCTTGTCTTTTACGATTTGAAGATTTAGAATTAGATTTAACAGTTAAAGCATTTAATGTACATGTGAGAGAGTGAAATAAATATTTTGATCTCTTCATCTTAAGATATGAAAACAGGGGATGGAGAGATGGCTCAGGGGTTAAGAGCACAGATGGATCTTTCAGAGGACCCAGGTTCAAGTCCCAGCACACCACATGACAGTTCATAACTGTGTGTAACTCCAGTCCCAGGGGACCCAACACCCATGGCAAAGCACCAATGTACATAAAAAAAAAAAGGAAGGAGCCTGACCTTTGGAAAAAAAATACAAAAACATTGTACTCACTGACACTGAGTCTTGATTTCTCTTTTCTTTACTAATTGTAGATAGACTCTGTTGTAATGTTTTACATGTTAGGAGGGCAGATTCAGAATATAGGCTGTCTTGCCTAGTAAAATACAGCACTGATGTTTCCAAAATTAATTTTTAAAAATACACTGAGAAGGTTTCCACAATGAGCCAGAAAGTTATAGGAAATATAGAAAAGAAACTATTAGCATCTAAATATCTAAGCTGTGTAAAAGCGCTGCATGTCTGCTGCACATTATCAATAAGGAACTATGTAATGAGTTTAAATTTGGAGAAGAAAGTCATGCAGCCTACTGGATTGCCACAGTAGGAAAGAACAGAGTACAGGAAGTTTGTCTTCTGACTTACAAAGGAATGCATCCCCCATACAGACACACACACACACACACACACACACACACACACACACACACATACACACACACTCTCTCTCTCTCTAAAAATGAAAAAGAAATTTAGTATATAAAGTTCGCCGACAGATATAAGAACATACAGTCTTTTTATGGAAGGTGAAGAATCTGTAATACCTAAGGCTAGTTAATCGTTTCAAACATCTCTTTTTTATAGAAAAACTTTTAATTCTTCCTTTTACTGAAAAAGCCCTGCCCTGTGTAATTTTTTATTTGTTTTTATTTATTTTGAATGATGTGTATGCATGTATGTCTGTGTGAGGGTAGGTACACGTGCGTGTAGCTGTCCACAGCGTCCAGAAGAGGATGTTGCACTATTTGATGAGTAGTTGAGGAAATGGATCATTTCTCTCCTAAGGAGAACCCACCAGTCTCTAATATCCGGTGTTGTCTCCATTCCTGGGACCTCAGAGCATAATGGAACCAAGAAGTACAATGAACTGATAAAGGCCCATAGAATTAAACACGATCAAAATACCTGCTGCATTTGCCATCTCCTAAGTGCTTCAGTTATATATCCATTATGAAAAATTGCCCTAATTTGCATATTAATGTTCTGCATTTCAACATGTGCTCTTTATGTTCGCACACAACAGAATGCACTCTGTCATGCACATTTGCCCTCTGTGACTCAGTCATTAAACTACAATTTGGGAGTGGGAGAAATAAAAAGAATCAGAATGAATACAGTCACTCTCATTGTTCTCTTCAGAGTCCTGGATTTTAAAGCCTCAACTGTCAATCACTTGAACTGTATTTTGTCAGTTTGCCTATCAGGAATGATGGAGAGCTTAAGTTAGGGTGAGGCACACATACCTTTCAAGCCATGTTTTTATAATCTCTCAGGGTAGGAAGCTATGTACAGATATTGAGCATTAGTGTGTAATTTCACTTCATCTTAATTTACATCTGAGCAGGCCAGCACAATAGTGACTATCGCCACATGTGACTACTATACTTAAAACACAGAAGGGTGACTAGGTGACTGGTTTCAAAGGCTCTGCTAATTTAAATTTTAAATAGCTGCATATAGTGATGGTGGTGTTTTGGCATATTGTATATTTTTAATTACAGAATTTAATAGCATACCCTTCTGCCATGCCCCAAATAAAACACTGGAGATCCCTTTTGATTCTTTGTAGTCATAGGTGCTCATTCCCAGTCTTACATTCTCTGTTTCTGACTTTGGTTTCTAAATACTGCTGAGAAAAATCTCAAAATCTTTGAGACTGTATGAACTACCTCAAGATAGGGTATCTAAGTCTTCATTAGGTACCCTTAGGTCATTTGTATTTCATTGGATTCTTCTCATTCAAAAGTTGGGCAATGGACACTGGAATGTTATCTAAATTGTCTCCATATTCAAGTCCTTGACTCCTATTCATTCTTGACATCATATTCATTCATATGATGATTATGTTTCTTTACAAAGGAGGCCAAAACCATAAGCTTGGAATTCTGTGATATACATAACTATCCCCTATTAATTTCTCTGTTTCTGTTTAATCATGTCTCTTCTAGTGGACAAATATGTCCATACTTTCTAAAGCTCAACCATATGCCCATGACACCACATTTACCACCTCTGTCTCATTTGGTCTTTTCACTAATTGTCTCCCTTTTTTTGTAGCATCTCTAGTCTTTGACTACACACTAATTCCTCTGCTTAACAAAGAATTTTGGATGGTCAGTATTGACCCCATATTCGATTATCATATTTGTCATGATTTGTCTATTTCCCTTGATATTTTTATACTACCTCAATCACCTCCAGTGATCTGACAATGTCCTGATTCTATCTAATTTTCATTTCATTCTGTCTCATTTTGTACCTCTTGATTATTCATTCTTACATGATATTTTCTATCATTAAATTTCCTATAATTGGGTATTATGTAAGAATATGAATAAATCGCCGGGCGGTGGTGGTGCATGTCTTTAATCCTAGCACTCGGGAGGCAGGGGCAGGCAGATCTCTGTGAGTTCGAGGCCAGCCTGGTCTACAAGAGCTAGTTCCAGGACAGGCTCCAAAGCTACAGAGAAACCCTGTCTCAAAAAAAAGGAATATGAATAAATCAATATATCATATGGGCCAAACCTAGCCTATTGATGGTGTTTATATGATGCATATTTAACATGTAAAATAATTCATATTAGGAACAATAGGATATAGCTCAGTTTTAGAGAATTTTCCTAGCATGGTAGTACCTGGGATTTGATTCCCAACACCTCCATAGTAAAAAACAAACACAAGAAACAAACAAAGTAACTATTTCATGGTATGTGAGACTATTATTTAACTTAAATTTAATTGTTTGTAATGTACTATTGAAATACAACCACATTTGCTCACTTACATATTATACATAATTGTATTGGTAGGTTTAAGGAGATGCAGCAGAGAGTATGGCCTGCAAAGATGGAAATATATAGTTGTTACATACCTTAAACAAAAGTTTATTGACCTCTGAAGATGAAATTTGCTGGCTTTATTCTCTTCAAAAGCCTTCTACCTCGACTGTAACTGTTTCCCATCTATTATGCACTGAGGTAGGAATTAACAATAGTGAGTAACATGATAGATCTGGCGCTATATCAGGAACTCCATAGGCATCATTGTATGGCAGCCTTACCACTAACCGAAGCTGGAGGCTACTCTATAGATAGAAGACCTGAGGCTGAGCTTCAGCGTTACCTGACATTAGGGAGTAGCCTATGGATTATGCTTTCTAGTGCATTTCAGGGAACTGAGAAATGTGCCCACAGCCACACTCAGGCCTGCTCCAATTATGACACTCCCTCCTCAGTAATGCTTCACTGCTTTCTCACTCAGTCCCCATTTTAGTTCAGGAAATTACCTAGTATCTGAATTAGACCTGCTGCGTCTTTTATTAGCACACTTTCCATTTCCCAGATTATTACTAATCTTTTCAAATGAGTCTCATCTAATCCATCTCACTCACACATTTGTTATTTTGCAAGGATCTAGAAAAATGTTCATTAAAATCCTATCTTGCAACTTCTGTAGGGCAGAAGACTTCAATGGGATCTCACTATCTAAAGAGAAACTTCCAAACTTCCTTTACCTTGCTGTTCACTGTATTTATGATCTGGTAGACTCGACAAAGAACAAAGCTAGCCTGCTATACTCATTGTTTCTCCTCCTTTCATGTAGAATTTCCTCCTTAATTTAAGTCTGGTTATGAATGCATATGGTTTGAAATGGGTTTTGTTAGTGGTCTGCCCAAAAGTGATATTCTCTCATCTCTTCTGGAGAGTTGATGCTCCATTTTTATACACACATGGAATAGGTATCCCAAGGCCTTTCTCCTCATGATGTCATCTGCAGTGCTCACTCCTGGCAGATATAAACTAGATAAAGCCAAGCATGGTGTCACATATCTATAATCCTAGATCTTGGGATTCTAAGATAAGAAAATTGCCCCAACTTTGAAGCTAGTATGCACTACAGACTAAGTAATCAAGCCAGAGTTACTAGCAATTCCTGTCTCAAAATAGATAGATAAATAGATGATAGATAGATGATAGATAAATAAAACCAAAACAGTCATCAATAAACAAAAATAAATCAGTTAAAATAATAAGTTTATTGAAAAAAAGAAATTTTTGGAGAAACATTTGGAATATAATAGAAAGAATAGGATAGGAAACACACCTTTATCTGCATGAGATGAATTCAGCCTTCTTGAAACCGTGAGAAAGGAAACAATTATACACAAATTATCATATATAAGATGGGAAATCCCTTCATAACTCCTGACTTATTTTAGCCCCAAAATTCATCAGTTCAACTAGAGTCTTTAAGTTATAAACTTTTACTAAAAGAAATAAATCATTTAAACTGATTTTAGCTGTATTTTCCATTATTTGAAGGTTTCTAAGTGATTCATCTGTTGAAATGTAAATGTCTGCGTGTGCTTTCAAATACATATAGGAAGATACATATTTTTGCAGGCATGTTCTGAACTGAATTGTGCCCTGTTTTATTGCTTCACCCTTTGCTTAACATTTCATTTGATTCTGTCTTTGGAAGCTCTTTAGTGGGAAGAACTTTCCTCCTCCATATTTTGCATCATCAGATATATCATGGCTGCCTAGTATTTCCTTGTTCAATGAATACACAAATGTTCAATTAAGGATACAGAGAAGGCGCTTGGAGGAAAGGGGCTAGAACACCACCCTGTTTTCTTTCTATAGGGCTGTACACAGAGAAACCATAATGAAACTGTTCATCTCCTCAATGAATCAGGCAGAAATGGGAAGGAAGAACTGACGAGGGAAAGGGAGAAGAGGAGAAGAAGGCCGGGAGAACATTCTCTGTGCAAATGGTGAGCAGGTTGCAGAGGTCAGTTGTCTGGTACAGAGGCAGCTTCAAAAATAAAAGCAGATGGCAGAATATTCTTTTTTTTCCCCCCTCTTGGCCACAAAATTCCTGCTAATTGAAGCAGTAACTGAACAAGCTGCTCTTGCCTCCCCTGGAGGTACTTGTGTTTCACGTGGATTTGACTTTCATATGAAACACTGCTACTCCCCTTGCTTCCAGTGCAGCTGGGTTTCCTCTTTACACAGCTCTTCAGAAAAGGAGCAAATGAGTCAAGGGTCTGCCACCTCTCCGAGTATGACCTTAGGCTGAATAACATTCCCTGAGGGGGTGGCAGCACCCCTTCTGAGTAGAGAGGTGCTTTCTGAAACAGAAATGGCATTTTCCCACGAGCTGGATGCCAGCTTCGACTTGAGAGGAAGAGCACGGTGTAGGAAAGGCATCTTTAGGGGCTCTTAGATGATCACCCGACTAAGCATCTTTTTCTTTTAAGTTTCTTTGTTCACAATAGAAGTCTTGAAACCCTAGAATAGAATTGTTACCAGCAGCAACTCTGTCTGTCCTGAGGTGCACACTAGAGAACACTCCCATAACCATTCTCTCAAGACTGTATTTTATTTTATTTTTTCTGTCTGTAATTCAGACTTGCATTTCCAGAAATGGAAACACATTAAAATTGCTGTGAAATTTGCCAGCCCAGCTTGCCCACATATTTATATCTGTGTCAGGATACAGTATTGTATTTACCATGATTAAATTATCTGCTGTCAAAACTCAATGAAAATCCTGGTGTACTGAATTATATTTTAGAGATGTAAGCACCTATTTTTCAAAATGAAATCACACATTAAAATACTCACAGGGTTATATGTACAAAAGGAAACAGTCTGAAATACTGAGAACTTCAAGGGAGCATATTTTAAGTTGCTAAGTGTAGGAGAGGTAGGCATGCTGCCTACCTGAGTTGGAGTTAGTGGGAGTGGGTTCACATCTACCCCTCACCATCCATGTTTACACCATTACTCAACAAGTCATCTATAACTCCCACTCCTATGGATTGAAAATGTTACATAAATCAAGAAGCACAGGAAAGAATCAAAGACACTTTGAAATGCATAAGTTTTAAATATGTCAAAGACTCGAAGAACTGGTTTTGCCTGCTGGAGAAAGAGTTTTGGAAATACTTCGGAATTTAACAATCATGTAGTCAAATGTATTTATTTTATAGATAAAAAACATCATTTCACAAACTTTTAATGACTAATTAAAGATTTTAAAAACTGTGGAAATAAGTTTAACTAGAACTTATTTTTAATAATTTTAGTCAATTATATTCCTGCACTGCTACTGGATATGTAAGTGTCAACAGGACTTTCCACCGTATGTTGATACAGATATTTTTAGCTTTAAGGCATATTTTTAAACAAACTCCCATTTTATTTTTATATATTTTGATGGGTTTTAGAGAAGATATTGTTTTATTTGATAGTGACAATTTTCACAACAGAAAGACGAGTGACCGCCAGACACGTTCTGTTCTGTCTGCCATTCGAGCCATCTTCACCATATTTTGACAAAAAGGAATTTATTTCTTTTTTTTAAATTTTTTCCTTAATGTATTTTATTTTATTCTTTCCCTCTTCAAATTCTCCTATATACCCTTACCCTAATCATACAACTTTATGTTCATGTTCTGTTTCTTTAAATAGTGCTATGCACTATATATTTTAAAAAGTAGGACAGAGTAAAATTGATTTTGCTTGAGTAGTATTGTAATTCCCAAGCATGTCTGGAGATTCCCAAGAGTATCACAAAACTAGAATGAGGAAGGCTTATATGAGATTCTTCCATCTCCCAAAGCAATTTGTCTCTTAATAACAATCATAATTACTTTCGACAGTCGTCAAATCCTAGATTATCACAGGCACATTTCTGAGGACCTATGGCAAATGCTTCACAACAGTGAGGTCCTAGACATGGATTTCATTCTCTGAATCCATCTAGGATGGGCACACATGGGTACCAACTTCCAAGCTATTATATGAATATAAACGCTTGTTTTGTTTTCATAAATATTTGTTATAGGACATTTAAGTTAAGTATTTCTTTGCTTACAACATGCAGAAACAATACAAAACATATTCTATCTACCCAAACTGCATTCATTTTTCTAGCATTTCTTTCTTTCTTCTTTCTTTCTTCCCCTCTTTCTCGTGCTTTTTTTTCCATTAAGGATTCTATTCATACATACTGAGATTTGATCAAGTCCCTCTCCACCCCTTTCCCACAACTCCTTCCCTACTTCTGCTGCCACTGTTCCCTCTCAGCTTCATGCTTTCCTTTGTAGAGCCGACTGGTCTACTGAAAGTAATTCCTGGATTATGACCAGGCTTGTATGTTTCTGAAGAGTCAACTGCAGCGTAAGTAGTCTCTCTGGGAACACAGCCCCGAAGAAAATTGCCTCAGCTAGGAGTGGGTCTTCATGGACTCCCCATTTCATCCACATTCCAGAAAGGCAAACATTACATGCTCTGTTTCATATAGCAATGTTTTGACTCTTTAGATGCGTGTGTTTCTCATGGAGCATCCTTAGAAGGCAGGAAACAAAGAAAGGGCCATAGCAAAGGTTTCAAAGGAAGAAGGGCAGAGTACAGGTGGCATGAATGGGGACAGAGGAATGATAGAACAGAAAGAATTACATGGTATAGGGGATAGGAGGGGAAGGAAGATAAAGGAGTGTAGGATACCTAACTCCAATAACTGTTGAAAATGCTATATGGAACCTACTATTGTAGAAGGATCATAAAATCTTCACACACACACTCACACACACACACACACACACACACACACACACACACCATGGGAGACAATGCCTTTTCCTAAAACCATAGACTATCAAACAAAGAATCCTAGCACTGGGTGTAGGTTATTTGTTTCTGAGTTGTTGTTTATTGGCATCCCATTGACTGTACCCACACACTCAACCCCACCCTACCCCCCAAAAAACACATGGTAAGCTATTGCCATTTTTATTTGTTACTCTCCAAAACTTGATAAAGACACCATATACTTGAGTCACAAAACTTGTGGAGGGTTTATTCATACTGGCTAAGTTTCATACTTTCATAGTGCTTGAAGGTTCCATGTTGGCTACTAAGGGAGAAAAGTAATCAACAGTATTACCTATAGGTGAACCTGGCAAGTTACAACAACTACTAGCTTAGTAAGATGTAGCAATGGTGCATTAATACCAAAAACATCATAGGAACAACCATCCACCATCAGTGGAGTGAACAGGCTGACTATAGGATGAAAAAAAATCTTTACCAGCTATGTATCTGATGGCTAGTTAATTGTGCTTAGTGTATATAAAAACTAAAAGACTAAACACATACATGGGAATGCCCAAAAATGTGAGCCTATTTCCACCTTGCTGAAGGTCAGAGAGTTTTATCTTGCCCAAAGTTGTTGCCGTTCCACCCTGACCTGCCAGAGAGTTGGAACTTACTTCTATTCCTTTGAGGTTTCTACCTCAAACAAAGGTCCCACCTAGATTCAGATCAGAGAATTCTGCTCTCTCAAGGTTGTTGTCAACAGCTGTGGCTAATATCCAGACCTTGTATTTTAGGGATAGAGAAGTAAATCTGTTTCTACCGCAAACAAAAGTCTAAGGATCCAACTAATTCCTATTCCTTTAGGGAGATAACCCAGGGAATGGTGTGCCTATAGAATGTTTTGGTCTACGGTGTGAGTGAGCATTACTTGCCTTGTTTTAGCAACAATGTTTAACTAAAAATGTAGCCCTCAACTTTGATCTGGTCTGTTCACTTCCTTGTATTATGTTCACGCACTTTTTTTAAATTTTAAATCTTACTCCTACCTTTTGGGATGGGGATATTTTAAACAAATGGAAATTAAACAAGGGCGATATTCACTGAACTCCCTCCTGGTACTATTCTATGTTTTCTGTTTTATTATTTTCACTTGCATCTTTGCTTTCTTTACTAACTTTTCTAATCCCCATACCCCTACCCTGGTAAGTGGTATTTTTGTCAAAGTTGAACTCTGACACACACGCATATGCACGCGTGTACACACACACACACATACACACACACACACATTCAAATAAAAATCAGAGCATGGAACTAAACAGAATTCTAGAAGAATAAATATAAATGGGTGACAAATATTTCAATGTCCTCAACAGCTTTAACCATAAGGAAAATAAAAATTACAGCCTCTTTAAGATTTTATATCATCTTAGTCAGAATAGCTATCACCAAGAAAAAAAATGGCAACATGTGCTGATATGACTGGAGAGAGGGAAACACTTATCCATTGCTGATAGGGGAAAAAATGGTGCAGTCACTACAGAATTCAGAATTAAGCTTCTGAAAAAGCTAGAAAAAGACCTACCATAAGATCCAGCTATACCACCATTGAGCATACACCCAAATGACTCTTTATCTTACTACAGTGATACTCGTTCATTCATGTTTATTGTTCTCTATTTATAATAGTGAGGAAAAGTAAAAAATCTTGATGTCCATCAGCTGGTGAATAATAAAAGTATAGTACACAGAAACAATGGAATAGTATTCAGGTGAAAAGAAAAATGGAATTATGAAATTTACAGTAAATTAACATTGCTGGAACTGATCCATCTGAATGAGGTAAGCTAGAATCAGAAACTAGCATTCTTTCCGATGCAATCTACTCAAAATGCCCGAGGCATTTTGTTCTCTTTGTTATAGCACTGGGAACAAAGCCTAGAATTTTGTACATGAGAAGTATATACTCTACCATTTATATCCACTGTCTATCAAGCTGCCCCTTTGAGTCCATCTTTGTATCTGTACCATCCTTTTTCTTCTTTTGCTGAATCATCCACCAATAACTCACAAGTCTCTATGCACAGCCAAAAAAATATCTACTGTGACATCTCAAAAAAATCCTTCTAATGCAAGTGTCATTTAAAGTCTTATCTTTTATTGTTTAACAACATTTTGGGAGGGATATAGGAAGATGGAGAAGGAAGAGAGCTATGATTATCATGAAAATACATTATATTCATAGATCAAATTCCCAAAACCAATCAATATAATAAATAAAGGAAATATCTATTTTGGTGAAAATTTCAGCATCAGTAAAATTAATTTTAATTTTAATACTGTAGCACTCCCGGGAACTTCTGGGTTTATTGAACCTTTTATATCATGTTTAGGAGAAGAGGTGAGAAAATAAGTAAAAAAAAAAAAAGTAAGATAAGATATCATTTTGGTCTTGAAATATTGTTAATAAGTTCCTAAGTACTTAATGGTACACAGCTACGTATACATTCCTATACATACACACATATATGTATATCTATACATATAGATATTCCTGAATGATGACAAGGAAAATGTTATCAATTTACAGATATCTTGGCTACTAATAAAACTTTGGTCATCAAGAAGCCCTGGATACAGTTTCAAAATATTTTGCAGCCTTTTTAACAGCAGCTGCCAAAAATGCATTAAAATGCATTTGAAAGTGTTCATTTCTTAGGAGTCATCAAGATAAAATCACTTCCAATTGGAGAGCAGAGCAGTTTTTCTGGAAACCAGTTGTGCATCCAAGCAAGAGGGTCCTGTAACCTCAATTATCGCATTGCACCGAACTGGCTGTGGCATCCTCTAAAAGTTACAGCAAGAAGCACAAAAAAAAAAAAAAAAAAAAAAAAGATTCCTGTCCCTTCCACCTGGGGCTTGAGTGAGAGATTTGTCCCCACTGACTTTCAGTCAGAAGGTTCCTGAGGCTGAGCTAAGAACCTGTATGCAGAAGAACTCTGGGATATGGTCTCTGCCTTTGCCTACCTCACTGTTTGATACGCAGCCTAACCCGAAGACTGCAGATGGCAATTCTTTCACATAATTCACTCACACAGAACACATCAAGCAATATATCTGCTTCCACCCTGTCCCTGGAAAAGCTTCCTGACCCACGAAGCTGGAATCAGGAGAGCGCACGTGTTCTGTGCTGCCCTGAAGGTGCTGTTAGAGCATGGCAGGTTGTCCCTTGAGCACAGATGCTGCTCCACTGTGTCAGCTTGGAGGGCAGCAGCACCATCTGTCTCATGCACTTCTCACGTGAAGGGTGAAGTTTGGCTTCGCTGAGGCCATACATTGGTCCCTTGCTTTTCTTTTGTTCAAATGATAGCACTGCTAACATCCTCACGTATCTTAAAAAGAATTGTCCCCAAGATCTAATGAGGTATAAAAGCATTAACAAGTAGTTTGTTAATCACTGGATTATATGGTATATTATATGGTACATAACAATCTAAACCTAACACAAACAGAAGGGAAAGATCATCCAGGACTGGATTCATTCTTTGCAAATCAATGGGACCTATTACTATCTGTCCAAATGCCTTGTGACCAAACAATTTAAGGCTCACGGTTTGAAGTGACGACAGTCCATATAGGAGGGAAGGCATAGTGGAACAACTTCATCAATAAGGGAGCAGGAAATGGCACCTGTTTGTATAACTGTGGAGCAGAACGCAAAATGTGAACAAGAATTAAAACCTGTCTACCACTTTTAGTGGCCAGACCTCCTTTCTGGAGCCAGGATCACTTCCTAATGGCTGCACAGTCCCCTGAAATAGCTATCAAAGGGGAACAAACATTCAACTATCAGCCTTGTAGGGACATTTCATATCCAAGCCAGAAAAAGACAATCTAAAAAATATTTTCTAAAACAGATTGCCAGGTGGCTTCTTTTAAGGCCACAATGCATTCCAATGTCACTTTCATTTGCCACGGGGCAACAGACATGTTATTACCATTCCTACTATGGAATGTTGCCTCAGATTCTTATAGTAGATTACCATTGGAGGGTTAAGCCTGTGTGTAAGACAGACCCTTAGGGTCTTCAGTGCTGTGATGGGTTCTTTTCAATGCCACTATTAAATTTGTAGGGTTGGTCATTCTATCCTCCCACCAAAATTTTAATATCTAATGGTGCAATGAGGGTACAGTTCTATCTACGCTATCAGGACATATGACAGGTTTTGTCTCAGAACCTTTCTGGATGCCCCTACAGGGTCATCATGCTTAGTATGCAGCAGCTCACCAGAAATGCATGATGTACGAAAAACACCAATACACAAGCACTTCTTCAAACAAATACAAGACCTATTTATAGAAAGCTAAAGTCAAGAAAACTGAACGTATAGCACACAACAAAGAATACATGAAATACAGTGTTGACAGTGGTACAGAAGCTCGAAAAGAGGACATACCAAAATATATGAGGTAGTTGGAAAAATTCAATTCTTCTAAGTTTGTTATGATATTTATTATTATGCATTGTAATTAGTTTATTGTATACTTATAATCATTTATTATATACATAAAATATATAATTATTATTGAAAGGTTATTATGTGCTAGTTAAGCCTTTTTCAGACCTATAATATCACAGATTCCAAGGATTACCATATTGTCCCAATTAGCCAAAAATTAAGCACTTTAGTTTTACAGCGAGTAATTTAGCAGAGCTTGAATTTGAACCTATGCCAAAGATTCCAAAGGCCACCCTGAATCATTTATAACCAGACAGATAAGGGGAAGTGAGAGTACGTGAGGAACTGAAGTCCTCCTAATATATCCTTAAAAATTACCAGGATTTGCTTGGTTAGGAGCAAGATAGCAAGGCTGGGACTTCAGTATCAGTAGTGGAATCAAGGTAGAGACTTTTGGCATATAATGAACAAGGGAATGCAGGCTGACTTCAAAGGAGGAGAAAACAGAGATGTGGGGGCAAGCCATGATAATCTAAGTCTGGGCAGGTCACCCAAAGGAAGTTCTTTACTTCCAACCATTATCACCTGGGACTCTGGCCATCTATGAATTTAAATAAGAGGCCTGAGTCTCAGTAGTTTACCCTGAAGCAATACCTGGTAGCAGGAAAACACCACAGGCTGAGATTACCGGACCCCCATCCCCCAAGAGCAGACCATTCAAAGGAAATGCCTGGCATTCCAACCGCTGTAGATAGGATCACCTGCCAGCGCACCTCACCTGGACACCCCTAGACAAATGTCAGCCAATCAGGGGTCATGAACCTCAGAGACACCTCACCCCCACCTTTACTCCTATAAAAACCCAATTTTAATTGAGCTTGGGGCTCTCCGGTTATTCCAATACGTTGGACATGCAGAGAGACCGAGTTTGCAAACTTGATTAAAATAAAGGCTCTTTGCTCTTACATACAGGACTCTTGGTTCTTATGGATTTGGGCATAACAAGGGAAGAGGGAGCCATGATCCTGATGAAAAAGAAAGGCTCACAGCAGCCTTGTTTAAAATTGATGATGGATGAAAAGTTTCAATAACCATTCAATGCCTCTGAACCAAAGGGTCTAGTTTTCTAAACATAATTCTGATTATAGTTTTCAATTATTCATTTTTAAAAGAAGATAGAAAACTAAAGCAAAACTGGTTGCATTCCTAATCTTATGAAATTCAGATAGATTTTTTTAAAAATCATAAACATTATCATAGTTTGATAGGTTTGGGTTATGTTTAAAAGCTAAAAGTGGCGCCAAGAATGAGGATCTGGAGGATCTGGTGGATGCAGGATAATCGCATAAGGAAGACATCACAGGCCTCCTTGAGAAAGAAACACTTCTTTCTCTCTGCCTTGTTGTCTCTCATCCCCACAGCACAGTTTGAGATGATCACAAAAAAATGACCTACTTCCTTTTAGAAGAATTTTCTCCTTAGGGTTCATATTTTAATTTAGGAAAACACATGTGTTAAGAAAAATCTTAAGACGAGCTGCTCCGCTGGTGCAAAGAAATACATTCAGACCAGATTAAAACACATCAAATACCCAAGTAATAGAAAGCGTCCTGGGTGGCCCGGGGCATGGCAGGGGAAAGACAGAGAGAGCACACAGGCAAACCCAAACCACGTGTTCTTCTTTGCATTGCAATTCTAAATAGCCTGGGATCAGTGCTTGGCAGGCTGGGAATTGGAGTTCAGAGGTGGAGTCCAGCTCAAGGCAACTCCCAGAGGTAGGGGACTTGAGATGGAGCATTCTGCTCCATTGCGGTTCCATTGGCACCCTAGGATGGGTGCCAGGGACTGGGGTGATGCTTCCAATCAACATGTTTACACATTTCAATCCTTGATAGTCTCTATGTATAAAATAGACAATGTTTTTGCAGTTTTCAAGCAAATTATAATATTACGTTATTGGTTTTGAAATAGACTTAAAGTCCATCCATTGCTGTGCTCAGGAAAAAGGATCTAAAAGGATTTAATGTTATTACAATTACTTTAAATATTTATCAGAGATATTTTCTCTGATTTACTAGATATACATTTACATTGACATAGGTCTAGGGAATTCTAACAAAGAGGAAGTCACCCACCAGACTTTCTTATCTTCAAGTCCTTCAGGATTTCTCATCTTTTGTTCAACAAAAACATGTGAACTCAATTTTTCAATGTAAGATGATAAAAGATCACAGGAGATCAAGATCATAGAACATCTTGGAAATTTAAATATTGATAATCCATCCATGGTATTCAAAGAGTTTCGGCAAAATTTTGCCTCCTTTTTCAATGCTTCTCAATTTATAAGCTATATTATTTTCTATGGTAAATGAAACATGACTGTTTTTTACTTTTCTTCTTCCATTTTTTCTCCCCTCTTTTCCTAATTAATTTATTTAAGAAGGAGGATTTAGGTATGTATAGAGCATATTTCTTAGATCTTTAGAAACAAGAAGTGTATGCAAGTCACCAATCACATGAAGTATCTAAAGGACTCAATTTATGTTATTATAAAAACTCACTAATGTCACTTTAATTAGGATAGTGACTTTTGTTCTTTCCACAAGTAGGTGGGAAAGACAGAAAAAAAATTAACAAAATAAAATATGGCAAAAGACCAGTTTGTGTTTCCAAAGAGTCTAATAGGAAAAGACTGGGGTTTGTGCATTTTGTCCAAAACTCCCACTCCAAGGAAATAAACTGTCTGTACAACTTGTTCTCAACTTTTTTGTTTAAAAATCAATTGTTGTAAGCATTTGTAAGAGAAAGAAATAGAGAAAATGTCATAGAGACATAGAACATCTTCATATTATTTTGCTCATAGACAACAAAAATAGTGAAAATGTTACTGTGAATTTGTGACAACTTACGCAAAACAATGAGCACTCATCAGCACCCAATCTGTAGTTTCCCATCAATGTGGTGGCTACACTAACTACTCAAGGACAGGCTGTGAAGAACGTAGGGTTATGGCATGAAGTGAAAGGTCAACTCTTCCTAAGTATTGTGGAGTTTGGTAAGAGTTAGGTCAGTGTTCAATGGTAATATCTTCTAGTTCAGTTTCTCTGTTCAACCTTCACGGCAGTGACTTAATGATCAATGGACCATTTTTTGTGTATGTCTACCTACCCACCCATTAATCTATCACTGTAGTGATACTAAGAAAATTTTAAGATAGCACCACATAGCAATAACTTTTATGTATTGGGAGCCAAGAGACAGATGTACTTGGTCAAATCATAGCTCTGTCACTTAATAACTTTATGATCATGGACAAATTACTTGACCTATGTGTGTCCTGCTTTTATCCTATGTGCAAATTATAATAGTACCTACTGAATATTTACATCCAGTGAAAATGATGTAAAGTCTTATATATTTCCCATCACCACTGTAGCTTTTAGTAACTATATACCATATATGAGACCTACAATAAAGGATGACTCCTGTTTTACACTTTTCTTCAAATAGTTCTATTGAAACTTGTTATCAATATGTAACTACTGATGAATTTCAAGTTACAAAGCTTACATAACCAAGTGAACTAAGGCATCAATTGCTAAAATAAGACACATGAGAAAGACAGTGTAGCAAGGGGGAGAGAAGTAACAAAAGCTGTGTTTACCACACACTAGGGTTGAGGTGATTTGGGGAATTTAGATATATAAAATGCAGTTTTGCATAGAAAAATATAAAAGTGAGAATTCTGGCTTATTCACAGGAGTGTCTTAGGCAAAAATAACACATTTAAAGACCTACAAATACATGAGATTAAATAGATAAGGGATATTAAACGAAGAGTGATCTGGAATTGAGTCCTGGGAAACTTCAACATTTGAAGACAGAGCAGCAAAGGTGAAGACACCAGGAGATGGGTCACAGGGGCAAAGGGACACGGTGCATGTGAAGTATCCTGAATGAACTCTGCTGTAGAAGGAGCCATCAGACTATGATGAAAGATTAAAATAATAAATGAAAAAATAAGTAACAGGTTTGAAAATTCGAAGGTTACTGGTCTTCTTAGAGCAGTTTGGCTGAGTGGCTCCGAGAAAGCCAAATCTTGGACTGGGTTGAATGGTGACTGTGAGGGGAATGACTGACATTAGTTTATATTTTATTTATAAATATTTACAGAGCATAGGCTCATGATAAATGGCTCATTTGTTTCAAATATTCATATATCACAGTATGTGATAAATGTTCAATGGAAAAAAAAAACAAGTAACCAAAAAATTGAGTCTCAGTGCCTAAAGAGATGAACACAATGCGACAATGAACATGGCGAAGGGACAGAACATGAAAAAGGTGGAGATGGCAGGAGTACAAGGCAGAATGTTTTCTGTAGGCTTTGAACACATGAATATCAAGGACTGTCATCTTTTTATTCTGCAACCAACAGCAACAGAGATCCATAGTCGCCAGTGCCACTCTGTGTTTCCTTCTCAGACTTAAGGAACATGCTCCAGTCTGAGCTACCCTGCAGTCACAAGAGCTGTGACTCTCCTTTTTATGCTCATGGGCTGGTTATGTGAAGCCTAGATTTTCCACAAGGACCTTATCAGATCTGCTATTGCTTATCTATGGAGATGTTTTCCTTGTCTTATAGTTTGTCATTTAGGAATCTAAAAATAATTTTATTGCTCAACCGCTTAACTACAAATGTGTGCCTATGGCATAAGATACAGAATTAAACAGAAAAGTTAATTTGAGATGTTGTTACTATGGATGGGCTGCATTTGAGGAGAAACCATTGTTTCCCAGAACATGCTCATCAAGGGTTTCTTATCACCTCCTCCTCATTGCTTGTGTGACTTTTTGTGTGCTGTATATATTTTTATTCAATAACACAATCAAAGATGTGCAATTAATGTTTTCTTTTTTCTCTGATTTACAAAAATGCTTTGCATTAAGAAGCTAAGAATGTAGTGTGAACTATTTAATTTTAGCCCTGAGATACTCACTTCCTGAGACACACACACACACACACACACACACAGTACACATAGAGTAATAAAATCATACAAAAAAGAAAGTGAGGCAAATTGTCTCACTATAATTTTTGAAAGGCAAGAGAACACAATTGATTGTTCGTTCTGACACACCTATTGGAAGCTGATTCCCCTCAGTAAATTATTGTACCATATCTCTGTTGTTAAGTAAACATTATTTGTCTTTTGATCTACAGCCTCATAGATGAGTTATGGGACTTATAGATTAATAAAAACAAATCCTAGTTCAAGATAGGACCTGACTATTCAAATGGGCCAGCAACAAACACGGTCTTATCAAAGTAAAATGAGAAACTTGCCTGAGGAGTGACATCAGGGGTGTCGAAACCTCAGTGATCAAGACAAATAATATTTTAAAGCAATGCCTTAAATTTAAGCTATTATTTAAAAATTAAAATGTCAGGATCAGGGGTATAACTCAGTAGCAGTACACAAGTTTAACAAGTATAGGGGTTGGTTTCCAAATTGAGTACACACAAAAAACCTAAACTACATTACAAATATAAAATAAGATAAAATACATTCGTGTGTAATAGACAAAATACAAAATTTATAAATAAACAGGATCAGTAGCAGAAGTGCATTCAGCCACAGTGGAGCCGAGAGTAGGAGAAAAACTTCATCGTGATGTTTTCTTCAGTTTTGGGGATTATTTTGGTTTTCTCACATATTGCAGTAAAGTATGATTTTTCTTGTTTATGAGATTTCATGTTCCTTTAAATTGTGTGACCAGATGGGTGTCTCACTTGCATTGGCCTAAAATCGCTGCATTGTAATTTACCAAGAAATAGCTGCCATCAGGGATCCCTGCACTCCGAGTCCGCTCATGCTGTCACTACCCAAGCAGTCTCCCTTCGGAATCCCATCGCCTCGCACACAAACACCACCAGGTCTCTCTCTGTGGCAGGTTTATCCTCAACAGTTCAGAGAACCAAAACAGCCATTTGAATCAGGGAACACAGCCCACAACAAGATAAATTCCACATTTCTCTCCAATTTGGGGAATAGTTGCTAATGAGCCAGCTGGGGAAAAGTCAAGTTTTTCAACTGTTGGGAATTCTGTGTATCTTTCTAGGTATATACTTAAGACAGAGAATGGCTTTCCTTCATTTAACTCCTAGAGCATTTAAGAAATGCACCATTAAGGTCAAAGAGAAATACTTTATAAGGAGACTGTATTCAAGTTCAAAATACCACCCCAGTGTGGAAGGTCATGGGAGCACTTCCATCATCTCTGTCTGGGAAGTACTCCTCAATGGGACTCCTAGTGACATGAAGAAAAGACTATAGTGTCTTGTTTGTTTCTCTTCTGTTCTTGCTGAACTGGGTAAATGTTATCTTTCTTTTTTTTTTAAGATTTTTTTATTCACGTATTTTATGTATATGAATGTTCTGTCTTCATGCACACAAGGAGAAGGAATCTGACCCCATTACAGATGGTTGTGAGTCACCATGTGGTTGCTGGGAATTGAACACATGGCCTTGGGTAGATGTTATTTTAACCCTTACTTGAGCAGGGACTCCTCTGAGTGTTGTTCAGTGGTCAGAGCTATCAACCCCAAAGCACGACACAGGAAAGGGCATGGCAGGAGAAATGGGTAATACTGAAGTGAAAACAGTTTTGTCAGTCCTCACTGAAGGGGAGTCAAGGAAAGGGACTCTTAGAACCAGGAACAAGCTCTCCGTTGTCCTTTACTCCTCAGCTCTGCCAAGAGGTAGGTCCTGAAACACGGCACTGACTTCTTTACCTTCTCCAACATGTTCTAAATGACATAGACAACATTGATGAATTTTAAAAGCTGCATCATCTTATTCATAAGGTCTATGGATGTGATACTATTTTCTATCACGCCACTGTTTAAATATTACATTGGTACATTTTGCATCAGTATTACCAATTATGGCAGAAACAGTTTAAGGGAAAGGATACCCTAACTTACAGTTTCAGAAGTTTCAGAACACAGTAGCTTGACACTTTGTACTTGGCCAGAACATCATAGTGGTGGGAACATGTGGGAGGGGAGACATATTTATGAAATGTAGACAGGAAACCGGGCAGGGGACCAGAAGTGGGCAGGAAAACAAGATAATCCAAGGGCCTTCCCTCAGTGACCTGCTTCCTCTGTCCTGACTCCACCTACTCTAGTTTATAGATCCTTTCAAACTAATGCCATTGGTCGAAACCTAGCACTCAACATACATAGGTTTGTGGAGGACACTTCTTATTCAAGCCATAACAAAAATCATTACAATACTGCTCATTTGAAAAGCATGGTAACTTTATATCATTTGAAAAAATTCATCAAGATGCATGGTTATAGAAAACACTTAAAGTAATGATGCAAATATTTAGAGGCTAGGAAGAAGATCATTTCTTGCTATTTTTCAAATGTAGAATTTCTACAGTCTTATATCACTGTTATGTTATACTTTCAGAGTAAATTTATGTTCTATTTAATTCCTTTATTTCAATGTCTTTCTCTTGTCTTGCTTAGCTTTTATGATTCTTACACTCATTGACACATTAAGTATGCACCTTAATGGGATTAACTGACATTGTTACAGTGTGACAATGGGCCAGGACCATCAGTGTCCTAACCTAATCCCTCCCTTCCTTCCAGTGTTCCCCCTTTTTTCTTCCCATCTCTCTGTTCTTTCCACATCAATACTTAGTAGAAATTTAGCAATGTGGTAGATCGTGAGTAAAGCTTCTGCTTGGGGTTTGAACTCTGTGTGAAGAAGTTTAATTATTGAACAAGTGGACTTTCTTTACCTCTTACATTATGTGAATTTTTAACTGTTTTTTAAAAGAATGCATTGCTTTTTAATCAGATAGAAATACGCTAAATCTTCCAAAAATTGGAACCTGTATATTTTAAGTCTAACAGTGACTTCCATGATTTGAGTGGAGATATCTAAATTATTTACAAAAACAATATAATTCACAACCCATGAATAACAATTATCTTATTCCTTTGTTAAAATAATTGTCTATCATTATAATGTATTTTCAATCTCATAACTGTTCTCCCAGAAGGTCGGATGATGGATCAAACATTCATGCGATTAGGTCTGGAGTACTGTATTTTGACATTTAACCAATGTATTTAGAATTCTGACTTTTCTATTTTTATCTTTTCCTGTGTCAAATTTAAAAAGCAATCTAACCCTCGGAGAGACTAACCTGAAATCAAATAAATATCTGCATGTCTAAAGTGGGCTCTGTGTTCCCCATGTTATTCTATATTTTTGATCCATTTAGCTAATACCCACCTTTATGGATGATGGAAAATAAAATAGTGAGATTTGAAAATCCAAACCCAAGTGCAAGGAAGCATTATATAGCTACAGACACTTTAAGAATGGCCTAAATATATTGTCTATCCAGGTTTATGGATTTTTACAACTGAAATAAAAATCAAGTCACAAATGAAATAGAAAACTTCACCAATCCTATTCACCAATGGTAGCAGAAGCCCCCATGGGTTATTAATTCTAAGAGATGTGTGAGCAAACATGATAATAAGCAAGTAAAGTGTCTCATAAAATATATTGTGTTCATTCACTGTGACAACTGGGGTATAATTATGCTAGGAAATGCACTACACTTTAGTCTGTGAAAGTCATAAGACCCGAGCACCAGGAGACCCTTTTCAACTCTGTGCTCTTAAACTACTTTTGAAGAGAAGGTAAACAGTCTAAAAGTATGGGAGGAATGCTCACTTTTATAGATTAGTGAAGCAGGGGTTGGTCAGACTCTCTTGTAGCCTAATAAGTCAAACCGTTCCGGTCTTTCCTTATGAGTGCTACATATAGCACTAAAGGTAATTATAACCTCTAAATTTGAGTGGCTTGTCTAGGCTATTCATCTCCCTTTTTCCTTTCAGGTAAGGAAACAAAAGGGCAGGGGTAACCCATTGTATAAAGGGTTCCTCTATAACCGCAGCCAGGAGAAGAGTGGAAGAAAGCTTGTATAAAGATAAGGAAACAAAAGAACTGGAGACGGTAAGGCTGCAAAACACTGAGTGGGTGTAATGATTAAGGCATTAATGGAAATCACTAAGGAAAGTACAAGAAATGTGTAATTTCAGATTAAGAAACCTTTAGTTTCCCAGCGAGAATTGCTATTTTGAAAAGAGGAGTTAATTGAATTTTATGGCATTTTTAAAGAAAATTAAAGTGCATATATTTTACTACCCTAATAGTTTTATTGCTACTGTGAGACTTATGCACAGCGATACATCAAGAAGCATATGCACCAATTCATGAAAGAGCACCAGAGTGGATTAGCATGGTTTCCTTTCATGCCTGGGCATTCGACAATCAAGATCATAATTACAGGAATGGAGCTACCTGCGGACTCTGTGAATGGAACCACGTGGTTCCAAATAAAATAAAAGCAATTCTAACATTAAAAAGAAAATGAGTGTTAAGCCAAAGGGGCCTCCAGGGACAATTTTACAGAAGATGGGTATTTATTTATCTTTTTCTAAGCTCCAAATAACTGGCTCTTACCTTTGTTACTGGCCTAGAAAGAGCAAGGCCTGCTAAGGCCTTTCTGCTTAAAGTAGATACCTAATGAAATGCCCACATTCTGTGCTGCAGGTGAGAGGGCTGCTGAGTCCATGCTTCTATGGCTAGATTCACAGAC
The DNA here is from genome assembly GCA_004026605.1 of Ondatra zibethicus. Lineage (NCBI taxonomy): Eukaryota > Metazoa > Chordata > Mammalia > Rodentia > Cricetidae > Ondatra > Ondatra zibethicus. The sequence goes on along the minus strand of PVIU01003227.1, from coordinate 8,416 downwards.
TCAGATTTTAGAAGTAGCCCAACACTTGCCTGTAACTTTTGCCTTGATGTAGCCTTAACTTGTTAAAGCACTGTAGGCTATTAATAATCAGAATTATGAAAAGTGTGATGTCAGGAAGGCAAATCTGTAAGAAAAGTTCTGAATTAAGGATTCCAAAGTAGGCTGGGTGGTGTTGGCACACGCCTTTAATCCCAGCACTCAGGAGGCAGAGGCAGGCAGATCTCTGTGAGTTCGAGGTCAGCCTGGTCTACAAGAGCTAGTTCCAGGACAGGTACCAAAGCTACACAGAGAAACTTTGTCTCAAAAACACACACATGAAAAAGCAAAACAAAATAAAAAACAAAATCAACCAACCAAACAAAAGAATTCCAAAGGAGCTGATCCCCAAGAATGTAGCAAGTTTCTATTAGTTGCACTAGAAGAGGTCTTACCTGGGGTCCTTAAAATCACTTAGTCTTTGTTTTCCCTGTTTGCGTGCTTCTGTTAGAGAAGTGCTTCCTATAGTTTCATATGCACATGAACCCTCTGGCATCCTGTTAAATGCCTCTCCACAGTCAGGAGGTCTACAGGCCAGGGGAAGGCGAGGAATGTCTGTGCCTTTGCATCTCTGAGGAGGCTACAGGTGCTATTGCTGTAGCTGGTCCTCCAAACACACTTTGAAACGCAAGCCATTACAGCACTATTTTAATTGTCTCATAATTACCTAACATAGATCAGCCATAATTTCTAATCCATGGTTTTAAAGGCAAAAGGTGAGGGCAGCATTTCCATCGATGCAAACAACAAAATGCTGAAACTCTGAGGGCAAACTAGGTTCTTGTGCATTGATCTGAATCTGTACGATAACCTCAAGAGACCTGTAATCATGGTCCCATTTCACTGACATAGAAGCTGAGGCTCAGACCGGCTAATGTATCTGGTCACATTGTCAATATATGGTCATATAGCTGACGGTCACATGTAATAGTCAAAATGCAAGTCAGGATTTACTTCCAAGGTCTGCACTCTTTCTATTGTACCCAAAGTCTCTAAGTGTTGTGCTTACTTATGCATACACAGAGCCTATCAAAACCCTTCGTGCTATGGATGGTGCTCAAATGACATGTTTGGATCGGTAAACACTTCATAGAGTAACCTTTGCTCAGTCCCTTGTGGGGAGTGTTTTCTCTGCTTCTCCAATTACAGCCACATTATTCTGACGGCTCCCACCTTCCTCTCCCACAATTGTGTCTTTCCTTTTCTGATCACATACACAGTGATTATTTCTACCACACAAAAGTAATTGTTAATAGTAACATTATGAATAATATATCTAACTCGTCCCAGGAATGCTTAGTGAGTCCAATTTTAAGCCCCGGCCAAAGCTGTGAGCATTTGTAAGAGGACATGAAGCAAGACTTAAGAAACTCCACCCTGCCTCAGGCTGCAGAGACTTTCCTAAGTAAAATGAAAGCTCATTTTTGGCATAATCACTTCTCTTTTAACATTTCTCACTTTGTTTTAGACATAGTGACTGCTCAATTAATAATTTCAGATTTGGATAATTTAGCATGCCAGAACGTTCCCAGGTACAGTCAAGCCTAGGTACAGGGCTTGTCTACATTCTTGTGAGTAAGTCATGGAAGACAGAATGCTGCTTCCATGCTCTTCTGTGTTTCCCTCCAACAGTGTCTTAGGACCAGGCAGAGCTGTCCAAGTCACACCGGAAGTGAGCATCAGCTGGAAAGTCAGAACTTACTGTATTAAACCAGTCTCACTCTCAAAGATGACCTTTCCCACACTAAACACCCAAAATTCATACTAGAAAACTGCCTTCAAACCTGCTGTCTAGGAAAAAGTGTACATGTTAATGGTTTTGTTATTTTTTCTTTAACATATCATTCCATCTTTGTGCTATCTTAAATAGAAAGTGACCGCGTGACCCCCAAACACGGAGGATGCTGCAGATTCCCCTCCCCTGGGCAGCAGTCAAACCTTTTGCTCATTCATTAATCCTGTCCAGCAACTTGGTGAGGCAGCGGGCTTTGTGAGGTTTCATTAAGTGTCTATTTGCAAAGACAGGCCCAGGAAGCAGGGCTGTGCGTGAGCTATGGAGAACAAAACGTAGCACCAGGCTTGCTCTGATTCAGTTTCTCATCTTCTGCAAATTTTCTCATTGAAGAAATCTATAGCTAATAGTCTTGCGAATATACATACAACAGACTATTTCATGATGTGAGGTGTTGATCTCTAACTGATGAAGAAGAGAAGAGGGGCACTCTTCCTCACCTTAGATATAAGTTTTCTCTGATGACCTCTGTGGTTGTTAATAAAAAAAAATCTAGGAAAAAGATCAGTGTAATGGCTTAGCACATAGTTGGGATTCAGTTAGCAATACTATTCCTGGTCATAAAAATAATTATACATCCTTAGTTATATTACTTGTTTAATTATACTTTCAGTAAACAAGTACATTAGGAATACTACTTACACTGGCATACATTTTCAATTTTAAACAGATTTGATTCAAATTTTTATCTGAAAGAAGTTATGAATGAATAACTTTACAACAGGAAAGAGAAAAATACTGCAAGCCTGTCCTCTGTCCCCTGTGTCTCAAGATTCATTCAAATTTCCTTTTTGAACATAAAGGACTGGGCAGAGATGGGGTTTTTGTTTGTATGTTTTTTGGCTAAAATACAGTTCGCTGGGGGGAATATTTGATCACACTGTGAATCCCAAGTTTGCATTTGTATTAATTAAATATTGACCTTGGGCAAGGAGGCTGCATTAGCAAATAGTAGACAGAAAATAACCATAGAGCATCAGATGGTGTCCAGGAGAGATAGAGACACAGGAAGTAGTAGGGTGGGGTTTAGAGTAGCATAGCTTTGTCTGATTTGGCCAAGCAGAAGCATGGTTCTTTGATGGCCATCAGCAAGGAGCGAGGGTTAACTAGTTGTTCAACCTCTCTGAGCTCACAGGTTTTCATCCCAGCCTTTGAATCTCTTATTCATAATTAGAACAATAGAGATTTAGTTAAAGCTACCTTTAACAGCAGCAACAGGGCCAGTATCCCAGGGAGCAGAATTCTCTCCAGGCTATGACCTAAGTGGCCAGGCCACTTCTAGTGAAGCAGGCGACAACTAAGGAGTTACAATTGCTGGCTGAAATTAGTGTGGTGTGACTGAGCTATAAACTGAACCTAGAAAGGCCTCCAATGTGGTAAAAATAGATATGAAAGCTGTGGAAATAGAAAGCACAAAAGGAAAGCAATGATGTGAATCCCAGACCACCCTAGAGTTCTGCAGATCCTGTTAAAGACAAGTGTTCTGGTGGAAACTTCACCCCAGCCACTGGCATTCATATACCCAAAGAGTCTGGAATGTTTGGGTGGAAGTTCCATCCCAAACCCCCTCTACTGGAGTTGCCTCAGTCCAGATTCTGTCCCTGAGGAAGCCTGCCATTGATCACTCCATCCCTAGAGGGCATTAAAAAGCCCCTGTCTCATGGGTTCCCCATGTGGTCTCCTTAACTTCCCCTGGGGCCACCCAGGAAGGCTTTGCTCAGAATAAACCTGGGTTTAATAATTCGGCTTTATTGGCTTATTACATCAGCAGTGGTGGATTTCCATTTACCAGGAATTCAATTTAACAAGGCAAACTGTATCTCCCCTCTCAGAATAAAGAAAGTTAGGCCAGCAAAGTTCAGGGGCTGGTTTCAACATCTCAGACTGGGGTCTCAGATAAATAATCTCAACAAATAGATCACATATTATTTTAAAACATAAAGAGGACATAAGATGTTTCTACATAGTTGCTAACAAGAAGGCAGCTTCCCATTAAATTGGGGTCACATTCATTTAGTAGGTGGTGAGATTATATGAAAATGGGCAATGGTTTAGGTAGCAAACAAGGAAAGTTTGCTCTCCTTGTTTATATCCTTGAATATATCCTCTATGAACAACAGATTTGTAAGTGTTTCAGTTGACCAATGTTTCTTCGAGATTACAATTTGCTTCCCCACCCTATCCAATTAATGTGGAACATTATTCCAAAGAGCCAAGAAGGTAAGGATGAGGGGGTGAATATATGGATTGGGTCATTCTCTTCACATGGCACCGAAAGCTGCTGTGACATACATTACACTTTTACAGCAAGGCTGGTGTGAGTGTGAACTTTTCAAACACTCTCAAGATTGCCCTCGAACTGAGAAATGTACACATGCATATATTTGTTTCTCAGTTTACACACACACACACACACACACACACACACACACACACACACACACACATTTGTTTCAAAATATCATGTATAAAATAGGTAAGATTATGGATTAAAGCTCCACAAAACGTTTTGCTAATAAAAATTCCAGAGAGAAATTCTTTACCAAATAAAGCCTGCTCTTATATGGAAGCACACAACTAGAGGGATTGCTGCAGCGATCCAGTCTGCCTGCCTCCCAAGGAGGGTGTGCCACATGATCTGGAGTCTTGCACTACATCATGCCCGGTGTTAGGGCCAGGATGACTGCAGTAAGAAAGGCCTGACACCATGCTGTTGTAGCCGGTTTAGAAGTTCCATTGGCATTACCAACCTCAGAACCACAATTTGGAAACTCCTCATGGAATCTAAACTCTTTGCTAATTGCCTTCCTTTAATTCAGGTAAACAAGCTCCATTTCTTGCCATTTATTTCTATTTATTTTTGGTGATCTCAGTTCCTCTAATACCTGAGTATGCCCTGTTTCTGATGCCATCACCGTGTTTTGGCAAGAAGGTTTCTCACACCCAAAAGGATCTGTAGAGAGAAAGGCAGAGGACAGCCTTCTTGTTAAGATAATTTTCCAAATACTCTCCTACTATAACTCAGCGGCCAGACAGAGTGAGTCTTGTGATCTTGACACAAGTGTTTATAAAAATACTATATCCAGCATAGTTAATGTAGAGAGAAAAAATAGCAAGATTTTTTTTAAAAAAATTACTGTCTATAAAACACCAAGTGTGCACATTGTTTTCTGGTAACTGCTACAAAGGGAACATACTTGGCGAGCCCTTCAAGGAGACACAGTGATATGCTACCATGAGACACATCCCATTTTCTCCAGGGATACTATGTTATTTCCTTGAAAAAATATTCCACCACTGCAAAGGCTTAATTCTCAAACAATAAAGATCAAATAGACAGTGCAGCATTTCATAATGCTGAGATTATTCCTGCAGGTATCATCTAATTAGTGTGGAAAAAGTAAAGTGAACAAAAGTGGCTTTCTTGAAATAGCAGCAAGTCCTAGCATTTGTCAACGCTAACAGGATACTATAAAAAGCAGGACTCCAGAGGCTGAAGAAAGTGAAACAAATGGTCATTTAATAATATGTGCTTCCCATGAATATATGCTTACATACACACACACTCATGCATATATTTACAAAAGCACACATGCATGCACATACACTCATACACACACACCTGTACTCAAAGCACTTTCTTTCTAAATACATAAAAACCTAAGCTTATTAGAGTAAAGAATAGAGGTAATAAAATGCATTTAAAATAATGAGATAAAAACAGAATCAATTACCCCTGCTAGGTGTTATATGATATATACATGCAATCTTTAATAAACTGTAGGAATGAAATGGGTCTAGATGAAAACATACATACACACACCCACACACATACACACACACAATCACTTAACTGAGGGAGGCTTTGAGACACAAATATTCTCCTATTAGCAAGCATCTAATACATAGTAAACACCCTAAGAAATTGTACCAAAAGTGGAGGAATGAGATGCAGAAATGAAAACTAAGGGCACCCACAGAGACCATTTAGGCAGTAAGTGTCTGGCACCCAAGCAGATTAAATCACCCAGTAAGAAGTATTGTAGCTGAACAGGCTGCATATTCTGAGGCAGAGTGGAATAGAAGAGGCCAATCCAGAGGAGGAAACACCTTGGCGGAGATGAAAGCACACAAGTCACTTAGTGATTACCCTGGCACGTGTGTATGTACCCTGTCTCAGAGCTGATAAGGAATAAGGCGTGCCAAGCGCAGAAGAGAACCTGTTGCATAAAGTTCTGAAGTACTTCCATGTTGAAAGAAATGACGAGAGGTAGCTGGGACAATGAATACCAACGCGTGCTCCTGACAACTTTACTAGAAGAAATAGAGAGGCAAATAAGGAGAGAGTTTTCATGACAACCTTAAAACCCAAAGTGAGAGCTGGTACTGCAGAACAACTCTGCTTGGGTTACACAGCAGAGTTCCCAAGGTTCAGTCATGGGAGTCATGATCACTACAGTTTTGACCTTAGGTAGTACACACACAACTCCCAGGGCTACTTTACACGCTGAATCCTGTAGACCAGGGTGAATACTCACGAGACTGCTTTCAGGAACCTCAGGTTTTAGCTTTAGTCCTTTAGCAACACTGCTGATGCTTTCCAGGTTTTGATTTACAGAATTATTGTCACTGTCAATAAAATGGATGTGCCTGACACGCCAAATTCAGTTTAATTACTCCTGTGGTGTCTCTTGCAGCTGAGAAGAGCTGGTGTTTCTCTACCACTTTCCTGTTTTTAATTTAGTGAAACGGAGTGCTTCCCATAGTAAGGCCTAGGAGAGCAGATCCACGACAGACAGCCTCAACAGGCAGCTCACAGATTGAGCAGCAGCACTTTGCTCCAGTCCTACTTCACCACTGCATAAACTTGAATCCTCACTACAAAGTCCACCAGGTAAGCAATTCATGCAACATCAAGAGTTGACAAAAAGATATTCCAGGAACTTCAGACATTGTGACCTGGAGAAGTGTCACAAATTAAATAGCCTGCTTTAACTAGCAGAGGTTACAGTACCAGCAGTGTTCTGAGCTACTATGATCCAAAGCTTCCAACAAGAAAACTTCCAAATATCGGAACACACAGCAAACTGCACAAGTGAAGAGCCCAAGAAAAATGTATTCTTCATTTTTCTGCTGCATATTCCATCTGGTTTTCTCTTTAAACGGTCATATGTTATATATTTATAAGACGCCTTCACACCTACTCAAACACATTTTCCCCTGTCTCCTTCAAATGCAGTCTCTTTGTTCACGATCCATTTTTTTAAAAAAATCTTTTTATATTGGTTGATCCTTTTATAAAATTTGTTCCATTTAAAACCATTTCAAGTAAGAAAATGACTTTATACCTTCCTGTGTTACCAAATTCTAGGAAGATTAAGTTTCATACTTCATAGGTAATTTTTTGAGAGATGTGAATTTAGATCATTAAATTACACATTCCATAAAACCTAGAGCTAACATTCATTTTTGTATGAATTATATGTTGCTGCCAAATGCTACCACTGAGGTAAAAATGCACTACAGCACTGAGCCAGAGATAAGACTGTAATTCCTCCCTATTCAAGATGTCTACACATATTAATTGCCACAGTAGATCTCATTAAAGACACCAAATGCTTTGTTTTGGGAAGGGAAAGGAATTGCTACCAGGCATAATTTCTTCACAGTTGAAATTCTGCCCCGCTTAAGATTTGAATTATTCCTTAATGCAAATAAACATTATTTTTATTGTAACCTTTTACTGGACTGGGCACATTCCCAGAGAGCTTTTGTCCTCTTCCCTACAATATTGAAAGGTCTTGGTTTTTACAATTGATCTTGTCGTAAATTTCCATGCTGTGGGCTTCATGCATTTCTTTATGCTCTTCTGATACATCTTCCAAAGACCTTCGAAGATTACATTGTACACTTCAGGCTCTGACATTATTTAACCATTTTCTGCCTCAACTGGATAAAGAAAAAGCTGAGATGCAATTAAAATAGTCAATGACTTAGTACACATTTATTGATTAGCATGATACTTAATGTTGGCTGTCCATTTCCGATCCCATACACTGAAAAATCTGATTTAAACAAAAGACATTTTGGAAATATTTTGCCTGATTTCTTGATCAAATGTTCAATTATGTCTTCTGAAGACTGACCACAGAAAAATCACAGAAGATCCCCAGCTCTCCTTCATAATCAGTGCCTTTTAATGACAGAGCTGGAAGTGAATGACAGCCACCTGCCTTTGACAGCTCACTCTGAGTTTTTGACTGTGTTTAGAAGTGGTACGAGCACATTTCATGCAGCCTAAAGCTGAAAATTAAAATATAAGAACAGCAAGAGAGAGGAGTCTTGGAATATTCTCAGTGTTAATTGCCTTTGAGAAACAGACTGACACTGCATGGGTGCCTCTCTGGAAGAACCAATGATGCACCGCAGAGGGGAGGCTGAAGATAGGCTGATGGCTCGTTCAGCATGGGTGCCTCTCTGGAAGAACCAATGATGCACCGCAGAGGGGAGGCTGAAGATAGGCTGATGGCTCGTTCAGCATGGGTGCCTCTCTGGAAGAACCAATGATGCACCGCAGAGGGGAGGCTG